>JAQQSK010004044.1:0-53449 GCA_028658325.1 Potorous gilbertii | reverse complement strand
AGGAATGGCACAATCATCTGTTCCCCAAGAAAATAACCTTCTATGGTCTTATTTTTTTTCCCTTTTCTGGGCATTTTCCCAGCCAGTTACTTGACTTCTGAGAGTCCTCTCCACCCCCTGCCTAGGTCTGCCCAGCTAGTGCTTGGTGTCTGAGATTCAAATGGTGCTCCCCAGCCCCAGGGCTTTTAGCAGCAGTCCTGGCTGCTATTCAATGGGAGCTTATCTGCTGGTGCTCAGGTTGGGGCAGGGCCGCCTCCCAGGCTCAGTTCCCTCAGGGGGTTTATGCAGAGACCTTTTGTAATGGAGCTGCTGCTGAGCTCCTGCCTGCTCTGGGAGCCTCTGGCCACCTGTTGCCCCTCTGCTGCCTCCCAAGGGGGTCCGAATCCTGGAGGCACCCCGCTCCCCTCTCAGCCCATCTCTCTCACTGACTTGTGAATCTGTGGATGGAGGGACCTTCGTGGCTGCTGGAGATTCCGTCCCTGAAGCCTGCTTGGATCTGCTTGTTCCTCTCAGTGCCAAGTGGCCAGGGCAGGGCAGGGCTCCGCTCCCGTTCGGTGTGTGATGGACCTTTGGGATTGGTTTTTCAGGGCTCTCTGGAATGGTAATCTCCTTCGCTGTGTTGCTGTGTGGCTTCCACTGTTCTAGGATTTGTTGGGAGTTCTTTTTAGAGGAAATCTATGGGCTGTGGCTTCAGAGCTAGCATAGGTGAGTCTTTCTACTGCGCCATCTTGACTCCGCCTCTAAACTGCAATTTTGGTAAAGATTAAAGAGGAAAAAAACAAAACAAAACGGCCTAAACTAATTGTGAAGCTCTTGTCATTTAAGGCCCTCAGGTGGAATCAACTGTGCAACTTTGTAGAATGTTTTGGTAGATGGAAGAAGAATAGAGGTAGGAGATTATTGCTGATTAGATTTATTTCTCTACTCATTAACTAAACTGTTATAGAAGACCCCAATGAATCAATAAGCATTTTTAAAGTATTTTCTTTATACTTTAAAAGCACTGGGGATATAAAGAAAATCAAAAGCTGTCTCCACCTTAATGGGAGAGACAACATGCTATACAAGACAAAATGAAGATAATCTTGGAATGAAGTCACTAGCATTAAGGGAACAGAGCAGTAACCACATGAAGGATACAACCTTAATAATTCTCACTACCATCCAGTAACAGCTAGTCTTCTTTCAATTCATAGATTTAGAATGAAACACTCAGATCTGTATCATGTCTACACGAGTGCAGCTAATTCATAGGAAGACAAAAGATTCATTCCATTACATTTATCATTGCTTGTCATCTTTGTGTGAAAGCAAAGAGTTCTAGAAATATGTTCATAGGGCAGTTTCTAAAAAAATTATCTATTTTATTCTGCACTTAAGAAATAAAACAAGCATTTTCATAACAGCAGAATAGAAAAAAGATGAAGAAAAAAGTGGAAAAATTTTAAAATATAGAATAAAATTATCATGTAATTTTCTTTTTATCCTTTTTTTCCTTCCTCCCATAATTGGAGAAATATTAATTGCTCACGGACAGGCAGAGCCAATACAATAAAAATGACAATTTTACCTAAACTAATGTATTTATTCAGTCCCATCACAATTAAATTACCAAAATAAATATTTTACTGAATTAGAAAAAAATAATAAAATTCATTTGGAAGTACAAAAAGTCAAGAATATCAAAGTAACTGATAAGAAAAATGTAAAGGAAGGAGGTTTACCAGCACCAGATTTTATTGTAGTATAAGACTGTAATTATCATAGTACTGGTTAAGAAATGAAAAGATTAGTGGAACACAGTAGCAACAAACAAATATAGTAATGTTATATTTGATAAGTGTAGAAGCTTAAGATTTTGTGATAAAAATTCATTATTTAGTAAAAATTGTTGGGAAAACTGGAAAGCAGTCTGGCAGAAACTAGGCATAGACCAATATCTTATACCATTTACCAAGTGAAAATCAAAATGGATACAAAATAGATATAAAGAGAGATATCACAAGAAAATTTGAATAACATGGACTATATTACTTGTCAGACTTAGGGATAGGTGAATAATTTATGGATAAACAAGAGAGAGCAGTATGAAGTATAAAATGAATAATTTCAGTTATATCAAATTAGAAAGTTTTTGCAGAAACAAAACCCATGCAACCAAGATTAGAAGGGATACTGAAAGCTCAGAAACATTTTTTTCCAGCAGTGTCTCTAATAAAGGTTTAAGTTCTCAACCATATAGAGAACTGAGTCAAATTTATAAAAATACAAGTTATTCCCCAATTAATAAATGGTCAAATGATATGAGCAGGTAGTTTTCAGATGAGGAAATCAAACCTAAATTATGGACTTATAAGAAAATACTCAAATCACTACTTAGAGAAATGCAAAATATGTTTATCTCTGAAGAACCACCTCACATTTATCAGATTGGCTAGCATAATAAAAAAGGGAAATGATATACATTGAAGGGAATGTGGGAAAACTGGTTCACTAAAGCATTGTTGATAGAGTTGTGAACTGATGCAACCATTTTGGAGAAGAATTTGGAACTATGTCCAAAACCCTGTAAAACTCAATACTTATTCCTCTTTCACATTGATATGTTCCTCATCATAGGTTCAATATATTTCAGGCTGACAAAAAAAATCAAATGGGAATTTTTTTTGGAGTTTTATGGAAGCTGCAGATGACATGTGAAGGCCAGCAGAAAACACAGAGTGTATGACCAAATTCTTAACCCAAATTTTACAGTAAATGACCGTAGGCACACCATGAAAGAAAAAAGAAGAAAAATCAGAATTCTCTGGTGTGAAGGGAGAGTCAAAAATTTTTATGGTGATTTTCCAGATTGCAGGGATGCTTCTCCCTTAACCCCATGATGTGAAAGGGATATATACCCTTTGATCCAGCAACACTACTGCTAGGTCCATATCCCAAAGAGATAAAAAAAGGAAGGGGGTAAGTGAGAAGGACCTATATTACAAAATTATTTAGAGCATCTCTTTTTATGGTAGAAAGAACTGCAAATGGAGGGCATGTTCATCAGTTAGAGAATGGCTGAAAAAGTTGTGGTTTATGACTTTGATGGAATACTATCGTGGTGTAAGAAATAACAAATTCAATGTTATCAGAAAAACCTGGAAAGGCATCAACTGATGCAAACTGAAGTAAGCAGAACCAAGAGAACATTGCACACAGTAACAGCAATATTGTATCATGATTAATTGTTAATGCATTAGCTATTCTCATCAATACAATGATCTAAGATAATGCCAAAAGTTTCATGATGAAAAATTCTATCTACCTCCCAGAGAAAGAACTAGTAGAGTCTGAATGCAGATTGAAGCATACTATTTTCCATTTTTTTTTGGTCTCTTGTTTTCTTTCACAGTATGACTAATATGGAAATGTGTTTTCCATGATTACACATGTGTAATCTATATCAAATTGCTTACCATCTCAGAGAGGAGGGAGGAAAAGAAGGGAGGCAGCAAACTTGGAATTCAACATTTTTAAAAAGTGAAATGTTCGAAATTCAGAAATGTTAGGAAAAAGTTAAATATTGAAAGTGAGCTACTGTGAGTCAGAAGGCTAGAATGAGTATGCTATCATATCTCTAACAAACTTCATAACCAAAATGAGTTACAGAGAAAATCATAAATAATGTGTCTTTTTTAGATCCCTTAGATCCCTCTCTGTTCTTTCTAAAATTTTCCAAAACGACTTATGATTGCTGTATTGAATATGACATATTCACTGTAGGGGGCAATTAAGCAAAGTCTTGCTCAAGTTGTTGGCCAGTCATGAAGCCAACACACACACACACACACACACACACACACACACACACACACACACACACAAGTATGAGCTAGAATTTAGGTCAACAAGTTGTGGAACATCTTCAGTGGCCAGGGATGAGTCACATTGATAGGAAATCTCCTTTACTGTAGCACAAATGGATTTAGTAAAATGTTTGCACTTTTCTAAACTGTCTGTAAGACCAGACTGGACCTCAGTTAAGAAATTAGTGCATAATTCCATTTACCCTAAGTTATTCTGTCCCAATTTCACCCTTTCTGGTCTCATTACCAAAGTGAAATCTTTGGCCCTATTTTCTCCTTCATGCCTGCCTTCAATTAGGATAGTTTCTTGTTTTCAGGTGTAACTATTTGTTTTGGATGTAATTTTCAGAAATATAAATCAAGCACTCTTTGGAGATCAACAAATGTGAAACAAAAAACCTATAAAAGTTTAGGTTTATGCTTGATTCCTTTAAAGATTTGGAGATTTCATGTTGTATTCAAGTGTGTAGTAATCTTAGTTTCCCTTTGCCACAGTGCTTAAGCCTTAATCTGACGTTGGCCAAATTGTAAGGATTGATGCCAAACATATGGTTTCCGTAAGCCAAAAAGAGATCTTTTGTTAACTGTGGAGAAAGGTCAAATGCAAATGTTTCATAGCACTCATCCTCATTTGTAGCTTATTGAGGATTTCCTAATAGAATAGCTATCCCATCTACCAGAAATATCATCACCACATAAACTGGATAAATTAAATTGTTGCAAAAAATTTCATGATAATTCACAGTTTTGTTGTTTGGGTTTTTTTGGGGGGGACGTGGCTCTAAATGTGATTTTATAGGTGTAGAGAGCTCCCCAGTGAGGAAACTCCCTCCATCAATACAAACTTGTAACTCTTCCGCAATTTTTACTCTGAGAGAATTAACAGGAGTACTGAGAGGGTTAAGTGACTTCTTCAGAGTCACATAGTCAGTATGTGTCAGAGGGAGGACAAGTTCAGTTAACCCTCAGTCTAATGTTGGCTAACATTCCTCCCAGAAAAGTCCAATGTACATTTGTCTTTCTTCAACTTGAGAGAAGATCTTTCCCAGACTTTCTCATTCCATCTAAGTGTGAGGGCACCGGGTTGTTAACACATTAACTGTTATGTTATCACTAACAAAATCATTTGGAATAGTCCTTCCTTGAGCTAAAAATCAGACAAATTCCATAACATCAAATATAGAAACAATTTTTTAAAACACTGGAACAAATCTAAATTCTCTCTGCTACTCTGTCAAAGGTCCAGAGAGGAACAGAGTATGACAAGTTTACAAGTAACAAAATAATATTTCCATCAGAGAGATTGTCATGTCTAGGAGCCTCATACTGATGTTTCTTACTGACCTACTTTATGCTGGTCTCCCTCTGGCTTTAGACACTCTGCTGGGCTTCATTTCACAACTTTCGCCTGGCCCTCAGGTTTTGTTTCCCCAAGGGAACAATCAGGCTTGCTTCCAGTCCAGCACTCTGGTTTCCCTTTTGGATCCTAACTTAGATCATAACTCCCTTTTCCCCATTCCCTTCCCACTCCCCTTGCAGGCAGGCAGAGGACTGTAGAATTATAGAATCATAGATTTAGAATTGGAAAGAACTTTAGAGGTCATTAAATAGGGGTCCAACCCCCTCATTTTATAGAAAAGAAAACTGAGGCACAGGCTCTTATTGCTAGTGCCTGAGGTGAGATTTGAACTTAGGTCTCCTGATTTCAAGTCTAGGGCTCCATATGTTATTCCAACCTTATAGCATCTAGAGCTGTAGCAGAAGGGACTTAGGAGCTCATCCAACTCATGTGAAATGGTTTTCTAAGACCATGCAAATAGCAGGTAGCAGAATCTGGATTTGAACTCTAGTCATCTGATTATCAACCCATTGATCTTTCTACTGTATCGTAAAGAAAAAGAAAAGAAGCACTTATTAAGTGCCTACTTTGTATCAATCACGATGCTAAGAGCTTTACAAATATTTTGTTTGATTCTCAAAACAATACTAGAAGTGGCTGCTATTGTAATTCCTATTTTACAGTTGAGGTAACTGAGGTAGACAGAAGATAGTTGACTTGCCCTAGGTTACACAGTTATTAAGTGTCTGAAACTGGATTCAAACCCAGATCTTCCTGACTCCAGGACTGTCATTCTACCCATGGCAAGACCTAGTGTCCACAATAGACAAAGATTCCAAGAGGGCTCAGTGGGAAAGGAGACTAGAGGTATATTGTAACTGGCAAATGGTGAGGACAGAGTTTACTGAGGGTGGTGGACCACAGAAAATGTCCAGTGCTGCCATCAGAAAGCTGATTCCTCCAGTTGATGCAACATCAATAAAATGTCCTGCCTGAGCTAGGTCCCCAGACCAGTTGTTATGGATCCTAGACCTCCTAGTTCTTCAGAAAGGCATCAGGAGACAAAGGGCATGGCAATGAGAATACCTAACCTAATCCTCAGAATACTTCGTTTCAACTCTGTATTACTATTAGTCTAGAAGAAAGAGTACTTATTATATATCAGTAGATGCTATGATTTGGCTCACATAGTACTATCCATTGCACTTGAGTCAGATGTCCCAGGTTTGAATTCTAGTTATCTGTGTGACTTTGGGCAACATTTGTAAGCCTCATTTTTTCCATCTAATAGAGTAGATGACCTCTAAAGACCCTTTCTAGTTTTAAATAGAGGATTGCTTGAGCCTATGACTTTTGATAGAATTCTCCCAGAGCTCAAAGTCTCCATCTAATTATTATAATATATTGAAGGCTCAGAATGGGGGAGAAAGATCTATACTTGTGAGATTATTTCCAGAGGATTACAGAATAGTTTCTCCTCTAATCTCCTCTAATCCCCTTATCTCCTCGAATCCTTATAATCTCAGAGTTTGAAGGAATCTCAGAGATCTGGTCTAAACCATACCTGAACCTGATCTCCAACATCCCTGGCAAATTGTCCTTCAATCCCAGCTTGCCTACCTTCCAAAGCAGCCCACTGCATTTTTAAACAGATGTGATATTTACTCTTCCTGAGTTAAAATTTGTCCTCAGACACTTACTAGCTGGGTGACCCTGTTTGCCTCAGTTTTGTCTTCTATAAAATGAGTTGGAAAAGGAAATGCAAACTACTCTACTATCTTTGCCAAGAAAACACTAAAATGAGGTCAGGACGAATCAGACATGACTAAAAAATGACTGAAGAATAACAAAAAAATTGGAAAGTTTTGTCTTCATGTCATGTCATAGTTGTCCAGCTTCCACTCATTTGTCCAAATTCTGTCCAATAAGGCCAAGCACAAAGTGTCTAATAAGTCATCCACTTGCAGATGTCATTTGGATTCTTGAAGATTTGATCGTTCTCTAAGGACAAACTTCCTCATTTTGTTCAGACAGTTTTTGTAAAATGTTGCCTCTAACCTATAATCCCATCTCTGTCCTATAATACTGTTAACTCTCCTTTGGAGGTGCTCAAAAACGTGCCAAAATAAGACTTAAATTGTGGTGCCAAAAACTGAATTCAAATCTAACAATGTGGTCTTACTAGGTAACTATTACCATAAGACCTAACCATAACCAGACTGAAGTGTGCGGGCCACTAAAGCTCACAAATCTTTTCAGATGACTGGCTTTCTAGCCACATTTTACCTACTTTTTTTTCTTATAGAGTTCATTGCTTTTTAATTCAAGTGCCAGATTTTTCATTTTCCCTTAAATTTCACCTTATTAGGTTTGACCCAAAGGTATATAGCCTGTTGAGATCCTTTTGGATCCTAACTCTGTTATCCTGTGTGTTAGTTATCCTGCCTAATTCTGTTTCATCTGAACTTTGGTAAGCATGCCATCTAGGCCATTTTCCAAGTCATTAAAAATAATATTAAATAGTACTTGGCTAAGGACAGATCCCTTGGGAACTCCACTGGAGACCTTTCTTCCAAGCTAAACACTGAGGCGTTAATGACTGCTCTATTTCCAGCCATTTAAACCAGCTCCCAATTCAACCAACTTCTAATTTAAATTCTCTGATACAGACAAGGTGGAGTGATAGGGGCAATGCAATAGTGCAACAAGGCAGAGTAGGAGTTGGATTTTGTTCATATATTAGTATACTCTAAGGATACTATTCTCCTGATCAATTTTTCTAAGAACTTTGTCACAAAAAGAAATGAGGTTAAAATGTCACAACTGTTTTTGATGAAGACATGCTAGTTCTTTGTGCTCACCATTTCCTTTTCGAGATATATGATATGTACTTACTATTCCTGTGTGATACTATAATCCAGAATTATTCCAGAATTCAAAATTCAAGCCCACTGTTTCATAGTCTGCAGATTCCAATCTCTTCAACATCTTTTTTTTTCTTCAAAAATTGGGACAACACTTTTAAATCTTTTATTCTCTGGGTTTGTCTAGGTCTGGTGACTTGAACTCACTAAGGTCACTTAGATATGCTCTAGCCTCTATGGTCTCTTACAACTTTAAACAGATGATCTACGATCTTCCTATTCTTCTGAATTATCTATTTCCTATTTGCCACTTTTGTCTGTCCTACAACCCAATTACTGTCTGTTTGCCATAGAAAGCAGAAACAAGAATTGAGCATCTCTGTCTTTTCTCTATCATCTATTATCATTGGTTCATCAGATCAAAACAGTAATACTGTCTCTTCTTTAATACTTCTATTTTCTCCAGTTGATGGGGCATCTAGGTGGTACAATAGATAGAGTACCAGGGCAGGAGTCAGGAGGACCTGAGTTCAAATCTCACCTCAGACACTTGACACTCACTAGCTGTGTGACCTTGGGCAAGTTGCTTAACCCCAATGACCTCATCCTGGGTCATCTCCAGTAATCCTGATAAATATCTGGTCACTGAATTCAAGTGGTTCTGGAGGCTGGTGACCTGCACAAGCCTCCCTCACTCAAAACAAAGTCAAGTACAAGTCATATCATCATTTCTTTGATAGCATGGTCTTCTTTGGCAATGAAGGATGAACACACACACACAGCCTTCTCCAGCAGAACTAACAAAGATATTCTTATTTCCCCACCTCCTTTTTGTCCGTATATTTTCCTCATAAGCATCAACTCATCTGAACTTTAGAGTTCTTGATGCATTTACTGGACTATACCAAATGTTTTTCACCCTTTATTGACTCTCATAGAGTCCATCTTCTGTAAAAGTCCATTCTATCCATTAATTCATTCATCTGTCTTTTTCTTTATCACTATGTAGCAGTAAGAACCCTGACATAGACAGGGGAACATGCTATCCGAGGCTCTTAGATCTGTATTTATAAAAGGAAAGGCAACATTTGAGGGGTTAACAATCTCCTTTAATCAAGCACAGATATCATTCAGCTAGTTCAGAGAAAAAAAGTTAGCACTCTGAACTTTAGAGAAAATACAGAAAAATCAAAGATCAATACACATGACTCCCAACTGTCTGACCATAATCAATAATACACACACACACACACACACACACACATCAACAAACAGGGCCAACTGTCTGACCATAGTTACCAGAGAAGTAAATACTAACATCTGGGTTTTCAAAGCCGGGAGTGCCTTAGTGGCTTCCCCAAGCCTCTTCTGGTCAAATGCCTGCAGTCAGTAAAGCCCCAAAGTAAAACCTCACCCTCAGAGTATTTCTATCTTTTTTAGAGTTAGAGGGCATCACACCCCTAGAGAACCAGTGCCTAATTAAAAAAAGGCTTGAGTCTTCCTACAAATCATCCTGGTCCATTAATGGTTTAATCACATTAACAACACAATTACATATATTGATTCTACTTAAAGAAACTCTAGTTCATGTACTTTATTCTGAGTAAAGACTCTTGGTTGATAAAGGCAAGATTCAATCAGAGGCACTTGATTATACTAAACCAAAAACCACAAAAGATCCTACTTTGCTTGCCGTTACACACCATTATATTTCATTATTTTCCAATTAGCAAGCATTCTCCCTCCTTCCTATCCCCTCCTTGAACAATTGAAAAAAAGAAAAAAGAAAACAAACATGCAACAAATATCCATAATCCAACAAAACAAATTCCCACATTGACCAAGTCAAAAAAAATTCATCTCATTTTTCACTTTAAGACCATGACCTCTTTGGCAGGAGGTAGGCATCATATTTCATCTTTGGCCCTCTGAAACTGAGGCTCAACATCGCATTGACCATTGAAAAATTCTGAAGTCTTTCAAAGTTTTATATCGTTTTTTAAAAATCCAAGTTGGTTGAGCTTGTTTTATATCCATATCCATCTTTTTATAACTCTGTAACTTTTATTTTTCCCCTTATTGGAACTATTTTGTTTTTATCTTCAAAATTTCATTTCTGAGAGTTTCCCATTTGGTTTCAGCTGACTTTCCTGGACCAAATTTAATCCATAGGTTTTTTAACTATCCTTTCTCTGAACCCTTTGAAATCTTGTTCTCTCTAAATCTAGAGTCATTTTCAGATAATGCCTAGTTTCACTCTCCTTTCTCATAAGCAACTCCTGAAAGGTCCCTAGACTTTCTATCTCAGCAAACAGTTTCTGTTAGCCCACAAGTATCAAGTTGGAGACAAAAATTCTTCTCATTTGTTCTTCAATGTTTTGAAGGATAAAATTATCAGTGATAGAAGAAATGATCATTCTCTTTGCATTCGAGACTGAGGGGAAGAGCAAAATCTAGCAAATCTTTGCATAATCAATTATCTCACATCATTACTATATCATGACTTCATATTAGACCTGTCAGACTCCTCATCTTTTTTCTCTTTATGACTAAGAAGTTATAGAATCCTCTGATGAAAATGGTATTTCTTTCTCCATCTTAGTTGAGGTCCTCCAAACAGAGCATTTACTGTCTGATGTTTCTCTAGCTACACTGGCCACTCCTAGATGTATGAAACATGCAAACATCAAAATCCACCTACTGCTTGGTGGTTAGTCCAATTATATGAATTGGGTATTATTTTAAAAAATCATTTGCTATAATCTATTCTCACAACTCACTATATATGGGAATTTGGTGCCCTCCTAAACCTCTTGAGAAACTCTGGAAAAAAATCTCTGCATTTATGAGGGGAAAAAATCAGCCTGCTTTCTTTCCAAGTGGAAATTAGGGTTCCTTATCAGATTTCTGAGAAACTGTCAAAATAAGCAAAGAATTTCACTAGTTGGCTCCTGATTATTTATTAATGTGTTTAGAGTAGTTTTCATTAGTACGTTCAGTTGAAGTTAATTGTTCTTGGCATTTTTAGTGTATCAACATTATTGACATTCAAGCAAAAGCTTTTCTGCAGTTTATTAGTTGATTTTTCTTTCAGAAGTAGTTTTTTAAATATCAGCTGCATTTTTTTTCAAAACAACACATTTTGTCTATGCATCATTTTAACTACTTACAGTTAATCTTTCCTTTTTTTGCTGCTTTTCAAATTAAATTTCATGTTTTTTCAGCTAATAAGCATATTCCCTTTTTGCCTTCCAAGTCCTACCTCCACTGAAAAAAAATTTAAAAAAAGCAACCCACAATCCCAACAAAAGCAGTTAGTTTAGTGAAACACATTTCTACATTGGCCATGTCAAAAAATAAATTTCTCTTCATGAGTAAATGTATCACTTCTCTGTCAAGAGAAAAACATTATTCTAAATCATCATCCTCTGCAATTATGGTTGTTTTAATCAGGTGCTCATTCTGGGACTCCACGAGTTTGTATTCAATGTTGCTACCCCGTAAGGCAATCATATATAATTCAATAGTTAAGAGAAGGATTAGAAAAAATATTCAGCAAGGGTATTCCAGCTCTTTGCTCTTTCCTCCCCTGGAAACACCCCTCCTCATTCTTTTGAAACCCATCTATTCAGTAGGGCAGGGTGTGGTGACATGAATGGTCTTGGGACATCTGTCAAGTCTGAAGGGTTGTAACTCCTCATGGTTAAGCTTTTTTATGACTACATGACCAAGAAGTCATGTACATACAACCAGAGATTACCAGTAAACTCTCAAGGAAGATGTAGTTTGAAACTTGGTCCCTGGGCCAACCAAGCCCCCCAAATAGATTTATAATCGCTCCAGGAAAAACTAAATCAATCTATGTTTCCGAGTGCAAAGATAGATGCTGTTGCTAAGACAGGTGGAAACTGAAAAAATGAGTTGGGAAAAGCAACTAGACTTGACCAAGTACACAAAAGGGAATTTCATGATAATGATGACATAGTATTTTTTTAATTTTTAATTTATGGAATAAAACAAAAATTTCTATAACATAGTATAAAAAAGAGAATTGCATATGAAACTGCAGATATATTGGGCACTACTTGCCCCTCCTTTTAAATATATAATTAAGCTAGCATTTAAGTTTCTTTCCTTTTTTTCCTTTCCTTGCTACTGTAGAGATTTCTATCACTAGACACAAATATGGGTATATCTGTGTATAAACAAACACATATAACAATTCTGTACATACTTCTATTTATCAGTTCTTTTTCTGGATACAAAGAATATCTTTGTTCATGTCATTTATAATTAATTTGGGTATTTATAATAGTCAAAATGACAAATTTGCTCAAAGTTGTTCTTAAAACAATATTGCTATTACTGTATAAAACGTTCTCTTGCTTCTTCTCATTTTGCTCTTCATTATCTCATGCAAGTCTACCCCTATTTCTCTCAATCATTGAGCTCATCATTTCTTATAGCACAGTAGTATTCATTACAGTCTTATAACACAACATGTTCAGTCATTCCTCAATTAATGTGAATCCCCACAATTTCCAGTTCTTTACCACCAAAAAGAGAGATGTTATAAATGGTTTAGCACATATAGGTTCTTTTCCTTTTCCCCTAATTATCTTTGGAAATAGACCTAGTAGTGATCTTGCTGAGTCAAAGGATATAAGAACTTTAATAATTCTTTGGTCATAACTCCAAAATGTTCTTCAAAGTGGTTGGATCAGTTCACAATTCCACCAACAAAGAATTAGTGTCCCAATTTTTCCATATCCCTGCCAACATTTTCAATTCTCCCCTTCAATTATTTTACTCCATCTGCTTGGTTTAAAATGATATCTCAAAGTTGTTTTAATTTGCATTACTATAATAAAAAATGACAGTACTTTTATACATGACTCTAAATTGTTTTGATTTCTTTATCTAAAAATTGCCCATTCATATCCTTTGATGATTTGTCAACTAGGGAATGACTCATATTACTGTAGATATTGCAAAGTATTTTTTATCTATTTGAGATATGAGACCTTTATCTGATAAACTGTCTATAAATTTTTTTTAATGCTACAAACTAAGGACTCTGAATATAAATCCAAAATATACTATTTTCTCTTTTTTTGTTTGTTTTTTACTTTTGTTCTGATTTTTCTTTTACAACATGACTAATGTGGAAATATATTCAACATGATTGCTCATGCAATGCATTCATTATTAGGAGGGAAGCAGAAAGTTGGGAAAGAATTTTTGCAGTTAGTGTCTGTGATAAAGACCTCATTTCAAAATGTATAGAGAACTGAGTCAAATTTACAAAAATACAAGTCATTCCCCAAGGGATAAATGGTCAAAAAATGTGTAGCTTTCAGAGGAAGAAGTTAAAGCCATATGTAATCATAAGAAAAATTCTCTACATCACTACTGATTAGAGAGATGCAAATCAAAACAACTCTTAGGTACTACATCAAAATGTTGAAGAAGACATGGAAGAGTTGGAACACTAATTCATTGCTGGTGGAGGTGTGAGCTGATCCCACCATTCTGAAGAATACTTTGGAACTATGTCCAAAGTGTTATAAAAATGTGCATACCCTTTGACCCAGCAATATTGCTTCTAGGGCAGTATCCTAAGATCATAAATATGGAAAAAGTACCCACATGTACAAAAATATTTATAGCAGCTTTTTCTGTGGTGGCCAAGAAATGGAAATTGAGGGGAAGTCCATTAATTGGGGAATGGCTGAAAAAGTTGTTGTATATGAATGTAATGGAATACTATTGTGCTATAAGAAATGATGAATAGGATATCTTCAGGAAAACCTGGAAAGATTTATATGAACTGATGTTGAGTGAAATGAGCAGAACCGGGAAAACACACAGTAATAGGCAAAGTGTGTAAGAACTGTTTCTAATAGATTTTTAGTCCTTCACAGCAATACAAGTACCTAAAATATTTCCAAAGGATTTTTGATGCAAAATATCTTCCATATTCAGAGAAAGAACTATAGAGTTGGAATGCAGAATGAAGTAGACTATTTTTTATTTTGTTACGTTTTGCTTTGTTTTGGTTTTTAACGTGGTTTCTCTTATTTGTTTTCATTCTTCTGTGCAACATGACTGATGTGAAAATGTGTTTAATAAGAATGTATATGTACAACTCATATAAGATTGCATGCCATCTTGTGGAGGGGGAGAGAAAGGAGAGAGAATAAAATTTGGAACTCAAAATCTTATAAAAGTGAATGTTGAAAACTATTTTTGCATGTAGTTGAAACCATTAAGTGGGAAAATTTTTTAAATTTAAGATTAAA
This sequence comes from Potorous gilbertii, assembly GCA_028658325.1. Classification (NCBI taxonomy): domain Eukaryota; kingdom Metazoa; phylum Chordata; class Mammalia; order Diprotodontia; family Potoroidae; genus Potorous; species Potorous gilbertii. The sequence goes on along the minus strand of JAQQSK010004044.1, from coordinate 39,096 downwards.
AATTTGTACAAAACCTTTTTAATTTAATGTAATTGAAATCGTCCATTTTACTCCTCACTCTGCTTTCTAGTATCGCTTGATTTTTTCATAAATTGTTCACCCATCCATAAAACTGTTAAGAAATATTTTTCCAATGGCTTGCCCAGAGTCACAAAGAACTCATGAAGGTGAGTCTTTTAAATTCTAGGTTCTTCACTCTATCTACTGAGTCATCTAGCTGCTCTACATCTCCTACACTTAATGCTAAAAATATACATGATTATATGATAGATGCAACAATGAAGGTAACTTTAATAATCTACTGAGCATTGATACCAGGCAGAGAATAAAATGGAAAGACACATGCACACTGAAAGGATTTCTTCATCTTTTTTTGTTCCTTCTCATTTGCCCACCAATTGATGATTTGCAAATTCTAAAAAAAAAAAAAGTTAGCCTGGAGTAGTAGAAAGAGAATTGGACATGGAGTTGGAAGCTATCTAGGTCTGAATACTGTCTGATACTGACTAATGCATGATCAGAGCTAAGTCATGTTGCTTCCTTGAGCATCAATTTGCTCATTTATGGGTGGGGTCAAGATGGTGGAGTAGAAAGACTCACATACACTAACTCTTCCCCACAGTCCATAAAATACCTGTAAAAAATGACTCTTGGCAAATTCTAGAGCAGTAGAAACCACATTCCAGCCCAGGGTGACCTGGAAGGCCAATGGGAAAGGTCAGTCACGCTAGACATGGGGCAAAGGGCAGCTTGGCCTTGACCACTTGGCCCTTGGGAGTGGGACCAAAACAGGCCTTGGGGACAGCAGCAGTACTCTGAGGTTCCTGGATCCCTCAACCCACAGGTGCCAAATAGAGCTTCAGAGGTCAGTGAGACGGTTTTCTCAAAGGGTGGGAGGCATGCCGGTCACCCCCTGATCCTAGCCCTAGGCGGCAGTGGCAGTAGCATCCTTTTATGGAGTTCTCAGCCTAAAGCCCCTGGAGGAATCAAGCAGCTGATCTGAATCTCAGCCAGGGAGCCTGGCCAGAGAGTAAACTCATCTCTCTTGATTGTGGCACCTTGGAGGAACTGAGATCTTACAGGTCCCCAAAGTATACCTTCCTTTTGACAAAAGACTCAAAAGTCAAGTAACTGGATGGGAAAACGCCCAATAAAGGGGAGAAAAATAAGACTACAGAAGGTTACTTTCTTGGTGAACAGGTATTCCCTTCCATCCTTTTGGATGAGGAAGAACAATTTAGAGGCCTCCAAAATGGTCTCAGGCCATGGAAGAGCTCAAAAATGATTTTGAAAATCAAGTAAGAGAGGTGGATGAAAAATTAGGAAGAGAAATGAGAGCAATGCAAAGAAATCATGAAAAGCAAATCAGCAGCTTGCTAAAGGTGACCCAAAAAATTGCTGAAGAAAATAACACCTTTAAAAATAGGCTAACTAAATTGACAAAAGAGGTTTGAAAAGCCAATGATGAGAAAAATACTTTAAAAAGAAGAATTAGTCAAATGGAAAAGGAGGTTCAAAAGTTCACTGAAGAAAATAGCTGTTTAAAAATTAGAATGGAGTAGGTGGAAGCTAATGATTTTATGAGAAACCAAGAAATTATAAAACAAAACCAAAAGAATGAAAAAATAGAAGACAATGTGAAATATCTCATTGGAAAAAACAAATAAATCCAGGTGAGAAAATTTAAAAATTGTGGGACTATCTTAAAGCCATGATCAAAAAAAGGGCCTAGATATCATCTTTCATGAAATTATCAAGTAAAACTTCCATGATATTCTAGAACCAGAGGGCAAAATAAATATTGAAAGAATCCACTGATCACCTCCTAAAAGAGATCGCAAAAGAGAAATTTCTAGAAATATTGTAGCCAAGTTCCAAAGTTGCCAGGTCAAGGAGAAAATATTGCAAGTAGCTACAAAGAAACAATTCGAGTATCATGGAAATACAATCAGGATAACACAAGATCTAGCAGCTTCTACATTAAGGGATCAAAGGACTTGGAATATGATATTCCAGAAGTCAAAAAGAACTAGGATTAAAACCAAGAATCACCTACCCAGCAAAACTGAGTATAATATTTCAGGGGGAAAAATGGTTATTCAATAAGATAGAGGACTTTCAAGTATTCTTGTTGAAAAGACCAGAGCTGAAAAGAAAATTTGACTTTCAAACACAAGAATCAAGAGAAGCATGGAAAAGTAAACAGGAAAGAGAAATCACAAGAGACTTACTAAAGTTGAACAGTTTACATTCCTACATGAAAAGATAATATTTGTAACCCTTGAGACTTTTCTCAGTATTTGGGTAGTTGGAGGGATTATACACACACACACACACACACACACACACACACACAGACATAGACACACACACATGCACACACATACACACACACAGAGCACAGGGTGAATTGAATAGGAAGGGATCATATCTAATAAAAAAAAATAAAATTGACGGGTGAGAGAGGAATATATTGGGAAGAGAAAGGGAGAAATGGAATGGGGCAAATTATCTCTTATAAAAGAGGCAAGAAAAAACTTTTTCAGTGGAAGGAAAAAGGGGGGAGGTGTGAGGGAAGTAAGTGAAGTAAGTGAAGCTTACTCTCATCACATTTGGCTCTAGGAAGGAATAACATGAACACTCAATTTGGTATGAAATCTATCTTAAACTGTGGGAAAGTAGGGGAGAAGGGGATAAGCAGCATGGGGGGGGGTGATAGAAGGGAAGGCAAATGGGAGGAGGGTTCAATTAGAAGTAAACACTCTTGGGAGGGACAAGGTCAAAAGAGAGAATAGAAGAAATGGAGGCAGGATAGGATCAAGAGAAATATAGTTAGTCTTACACAACATGACTATCATGGAAGTCACTTGCAAAACTATACATATACACATATAGTTTATATTGAATTTCTGGCCTTCTCAGTGGGGATAGGTGGGGAGGGAGGAAGGAAGAGAAGTTGGAACTCAAAGTTTTAGGAATAAATGTTGAGAATTGTTTTAGGATACAATTGGGAAATAAGAAATACAGGTAATGGGGTATAGAAATTTATCTTGCCCTACAAGACAAGAGAGAAGATGGGGATAAAGGAAGAGAGGCATGTTAGAAGGGAGGGTAGATTGAGGTAAGGGGTTATCAGAATGCTCGGTGTTTTGAGGTGGGGGGAAGGGAAGAGATGGGGAGAAAATTTGGAACTCAAAATTTTGTGGAAATGAATGTTGAAAACTAAAAATAAATAAATAAACATTAAAAAAATTTCCTGTATCTCTCCAGAGGAAATCAAGTAAATAAAAATCAGGAAAAAAATTTGCTCATTTGTAAAATATGGATACCTGCACATTTAGTACCTGTATCATGGATTTTAAGGATCAACTGGGATAAAGACTATGAATCATAGATTTAGCTTGTATAAAGAGTATTTTGTTAATTACATTCTAATACTGATTATGTGTATTTTTTCAGACTCACAAGTATTTTATATTTGTATAGTTATTTTTAAATATTTTATTTTCCCCAAATAACATGTTAAAACAAATTTTAACATCAATATTTTAAATTCTACCTGAGACCATAAGCAGTCTTATGTAGGTTATACATGTTTATATTGTTATTTTAAATAAAACTTCTGTTTTAATCTTTTCATTCTTGAGCTTGATGGCAAACACACAGATATGCTTATGATTTCTGTGAATTTATTTTGTATTGTGCAACTTTGCTGAAGTTGTTAATTATTTAATTTTTTTTTTAATTTGCTCTCTAAAGTTCTCTGTGTAGTGATTTTTTTCAACTTTGCCTAGGTTTATTCCCTCTACTTTTTTCTTGTCATTTCTATAGCTAGTATTTCTAATACTGTATTGGGTAGTAGTGGTAATGGTAAATTCTTGCTTTATCCTTGATCTTGTCAGAAAGACCTCTAGCTAATCTCCATAACTGATAATGCTGGCTGTTGGCTTTAGGTGGATACTCCTTTCATATGAAGGATGCATTCTTTTATTCTTATACTTTCTAGTGTCTGTAACAACCATTAATGTATCTTTTCCAAAGTTTTATCTACATCTACTAATATAGTCACAAGATTTTTACCATTATTAATATGAGCAATTTTTTTATAGTTTTCTTAATATCATAACAGTCTTAGAACACTGGTATAAATATAGCTTGGTAGCTTTTTAAAAAATATTTTATTGTTTCCAATTGCATGTAAAATGTTGTCAACTTCCCTCCTTTAAAATTTTGAGTTCCAAATTCCCTCCTTCCTTCCTTGTCCTCCCCCTCCTTGAGAAGGCAAGCAATTTGATATAGGTTATATGTCTGCAGTCATACAAAATATATTTCCATAAAAGAAAACACAATGCAAAAACAAGAAAAAATAAAATTTGTTAAAAGTATTATTTGATCTGCATTCAAACCATCTTCTCTAGAGTGTGATAGTATTTTTCATCCTGAGTTCTTTACAACTGGGGCAGCTAGGTGGCTCAGTGGATAAAGGCCTGGAACTGGATTCAGGATGACCTGAGTCCAAATTTGACCTAATGTCTTTACTAGAAGTGTGACCCTGGGCAAGTCACTTAACCCTGTTTGCCTCAGTTTCCTCATTTGTAAAATGAACTGGAGAAGGAAACGATAAATCACTCCAGTACCTTCATCAAGAAAATCCCAATGGGGTCACAAAGAGTGGAACACAACTGAACAACAACAACCCTTCAAATTGTCTTAGATCATTGTATTGCCGAGATAAGCTAAGACACTCAGAGTTGATTATTATACAATATTAGTTACTATGTACACTGTTTTTCTGGCTCTGTTCACTTTACTTTGCATCAGTTCATGTAAGTCTTTCCAAGTTTTTCTAAAATCATCCTGTTCATCATTTCTTATTGAACAATAATATTCCATCACAATTATACACCACAACTTGTTCAGCCATTCCCCAGTTAATTGGCATCCTCTCAATTTTCAGTTCTTTGCCACCACAAAAAAAGCTGCTATGAAAATTTTTGTACATATAGATTTTTTCTTTCTTTTTAAAAATTTTGTTGGGATACAGACTTATTAGTAGTATTGGTTGGTCAAACAATATGCAAAGTGTATGCCTTTTGTATAATTCCAAATTGTTCTCCAGAATGATTGGCTCAGTTCACAATTCCACCAATAGTACTTTAGTGTCCCAATTTCCTCATATCCCCTCCAATATTTGCCGTTTCCCTTTTCTGTTATATTAACCTGATGGGTATGAGGTGGAATCTCAGAATTGTTTTAATTTGAATTTCTCTTAACAATAGGGATTTAGAAATTTTTTTTCAGATCACTATAGACAGATTTGATTTCTTCATCAAAAAACTACCTGTTCATATCCTTTGACAACCCTAGTCATTCTTCCCTCCAATAATACCTTCTACATGAAAGCTTTTATGATCTATCCAGATCTTAGTGCTGCCTTCTCCCATACCATCTAGTTTGTGTATGCCTATAAATGCACGTTAATCTATTCTAATAGAATGTAAGTTCCTTGAGGGCAGATATTGTTTAATTTTTGTCTTTGTATCCTCGGTGCAGAACATAGTACTTGGCATATGTAAGTACTTAACAAATTCAAGTTAGTTGACTGGTAGTTATTTCTTAAATTAATATTTGTTAAGAACTGTCTTATTCTTGATCCTTCATTCTCTAATTGTAGTCAGGTATTTCTACATGCCTCAAAACTGAGATTTAAACTTTCCCACACTCTTAAACCAGGTCTGTTTGGTCTTGGGAAGAAAATGCATAAGGTACTTATTCTTTTAGACAGTGTTTGACCCATTTGGAAGCTCCATTTTTACTATAGGTATCTCAAGCTTACTACACAGATCTCTACCTAGATTCTTGCTTCTTCACCACACCCTTAGCCTGGGAACCATTTTCCTTTTCTACTCTTCTCAGCTGGTTTTGTGTATTCTATGTGAATTCCTGGGTCCTAGAACTTACCTTTCTTACAATACTTATGATACTATATCATGAATGTACTCTCTAGCCTTACTTTGTCAGGGCCAAGGGCCAAGACTTCCATATGACCTCTCAAGGTGCTAGGGAATCTTAAAGAGTTTGGGAGTTTCTTTTCCTTTACTCCCATTAGTTTGAGCCCCACTCATTGTTTTTATTTCATTGCTAGGAGATCAGTGACTATTTCAATTCCATTAAACTATTTAATATGAGGTAGCTTTAACTAAGGGACATTTATATCAAAAATATGGCAAGGACAAAGAACAAACATTTCCCTCCCTCATAGTCATGCTTTTCACCACCTGGATGTCTGGGGATAATTGACTCAATTTTGATTATTTCCTAAATAGAATTAGTCCCACAAGTTCACATCCAGAGATAGCATCACTGCCAGATGAGTTCTTGTCTCAGTTGCTATAATCTCAATTTGCCAGTTTTGCCACATGGAGAGATGACTTTCTAAGCATTCTATGTACCTGCCAGATTTCCACAATACATATGTCTCCTAAGTTTGTAACTGGCACAAATATGGCTGAGGAGCAATAGGTATCACCATGAATAAACATATGGGGTCAAACAAGTCTTAACAGTCAAGAAGACAAATTTATCCCAATTAAACAGGATAAATGTAAAGTTGTATCCTTGAATAAAAAAAATTACTTCATTTGTATGAGAAGGGAATATATGTATAGACAATAACTCTTTTCCCTGAAAAATAGCTTATGATTTTGGAGACTTTAAACTCAATATTTGTCATCTAAGAAAGCTAGTATACTTGTAGGCAAGACAGCAGCACTAGGGAGATGGTAGCAAACACTGAGATACTCGGATCTCATTTGTAAGATGAGTTCTTATCATTCTTCATGCCACATTATAGGAATATTGTATTCAGTTTTTGAAGGATTATCACAGGGAAAAGATATTAGATGCATTTTGCAGGAAGCCAGAGGGCAGAACTGGGAGCAATGTGTGGAGTTACAAGGAGGCAAATATGGCTTCATGTGAGGAAAAACTTTCCAATGAATGTTGTTTCATCTGTCTCTTTGTGTCCTTTGGGGTTTTCTTGGCAAAGACACTGGTGTGGTTTTTCTCTAGATCATTTTACAGGAGAGGAAACTGAGGCAAGCAGTGTTAAGTGATTTGCCCACAGTTGCACAGCTAATAAGCATCTAAGACCAGATTTGAACTCCGATCTTCCTGACTCAAAGGCAGGCATTCTATCCAAAGGGCTTTCCACGATAGGGCAACACTAAAGTGCAGTGGGCTGCCATGAGAGGTCTGTCACTGTCACTTTCAGTCTTTGAGCAAACAATGAATGTCCAGTTGTCAAATACAATGATTTATGTGCAAGCACTACTCTCTTCCTCCATTTCCTCTTTGCTAAAAGAGGAGGTGGGGATAGACTATATGATGTCTAAAATCCTTCCCCCCTCTAACTTTTCTTTTAATCTATTCCACTCTGTTCTTTTCTATCCCAGTCCATCCCACTCCATTTCTTTCCTGGAATGCAGATAACTTCTACACAGGCACCATGAATGTTTGGCCACACATGCCATAGAACTTGGGGCTCCTCTAGAGTAGAGATGATTTTATTTTGCTCTTTTTATTGTCGACTTGGCACACACTGTCATAGTAGCTTAATAAATGTTTGTGGATTTTTTAATTGGTGAGTTTTTACATGGTACTAAATATCCCATATTTCGACCAAAAAGTAAAGATGTCAGCAACCTGGAACAGACATGTTCTGCTTATGAAGCATCTGTCCAGGGTTACTATGAGAAAAGGAAAAGATATTACCATTTAATGCTTCATATTTAACTTGTGTTTATGTTAATAGCGGAACTTAAATGTTAAGTTGTCTATACATCTGGCCCTTTCCATGTATGCGTTCAAAGGATTTTCCCCCATCCAAATTCCAAGATTTTTTTTTTCACAAAAATCTTGAAATCTCTTCACAGGAAGGATACATCCTGGACTAGCCCAGCAAATAGTGTAACAAGATGTCTGGCCCAGAAATTACTGGACAATGAATGTACTTTGGATTTGAGCTTTATTTAACCTTGTGGGATCATTTGTGGCTCTGCATGCAAGATTTAACTGCATCTGCACTTAAAGGTTTAAAGAATTCATCACCAACAAATATCAGAATAAAATTTAGTAGGGCAATTTAATGAGGTTATAAAGCTTCCAGCATACTACAAATTAACTCAAAAGATAAGGCAGATGAAAGAAAATAAACTAAATATGATGTCTGCTCAGAATGTAAAAATAAAAGCTGCCTAACAAAAAATGAAAGAAGATTTACAAAGATGATCCAGAACAAGTCATATTCTGGTTCTTCTCATATCACAGGAACTTTCCAGGTGTCATTGCAAGTTATTTCATTTTTTAAAATTATGGGTGGACAATAAGAACTACATTCTAAAAAGGTCAACCAATGTGTATTGAGCAGTTTCTAAGCATTCATCCTGTATGGAGATGCCCTTTGTATATGAATGCTATCATTTTCTAGTAGAGAAACAGAATTGATCAAAAGAAAGATTGCAGCTGGTAATGGTGATGGTAGTGGTTTATATTGCAGATACCATATCTGTCTCAAAGGTCAGATATAATCCTGGTCTTGTAGTACCAAAAGTGGTTATGGTTAAGTTTAACAAAATAGTGTGCAATATCCCTCTAAATTCTTATGGGTCAATTTATTGAGTTCCCTAAATCATTTATGACTGCTGCTTAAAGTTCTGCAATGACTGTAGGTGGTAGTTATGATGAAATTTCACCAAAAAAGATGCAAAAAAATTACCAGATATGAAAGGCATGGAAAAGACCTGGAATTTTTACAGAATTTCAAACTCAATTTGAGTCATCAATTTGAATTTTACAAAAGTTGTGGTAAACGTGATGCTTTGGGTGATAATGGGATCCTCTTTACTGGAAATTGTCAAGTGAATATTTGATGAATGCTTGTTTGGGGAATTGTGGAAAGAATCATTGATCATCTACATATTTGACTGGGTGACACTTGAGGGTCCTTTCAATTCTTTGATTCTTCTTGACCTGTTCAATGTGAACAAAGGTTTTCAGCAACTCTCTCCATTCATTTTTTTTTAATATTCATTCTAAAATACCTATTATATTGAAGGCACTGAATTAAATATCTGAGATTTCAAAGATTCATTTGACATGGCCCTTGCTATCATGAAACTTGCAAAGTGTTGTCGTTTAGTTATTTTTAAGTTGTGTCCAACTCTTCATGACCATATTTGGGCTTTTCTTGGCAAAGATACTGGAAAGATTTGTCGTTTCCTTCTCTAGCTCATTTTATAGATGAGGAAACTGAGCAAACAAGGTTAAGTGACTTTCTCAGAATCACACAACTGGTGTCTGAGGCCAGATTTGAACTCAGAAAGATAAGTCTTTCTGACTCGAGGTCCAAATACCCTATTTGCTATGCCTCCTAATTGCCCAAAGTATTAAGGGATATAAAAGATACAAAAAAAATAAATTTACTATCAGGAAGTATGTGATTAGTACCATGATGGGTACAAAGAAAATACTATGCAACTTCACCTAACAAAGATATTTATTCGTCTTCTATAGTATTTGCATGGTGCTAGATATATGATGACAAAAATATATTAGCTCCTGCCATCAAGGAGCTTACTTTTATTGTGCATTCAGAAGAGTCAGAGATGATTTCTCATTGAATGAGATAATGAAAGACATTTGGATACTTCATGTCCTTTCTGTGCTGTACTGGCTCTGAGGAGGTTCACTGTAGACAGGAACTTTATTAGGTCTGTGATATTTAAATCTTCTTGACTTTTTTCTCCTCTTTGTCAGCTTTAATAACCTTGTGAAGTAAGGTCTCAGTGAGAAGGAAAGACTTAGTTCAGGGACCAGGCCCCACAAAAAAGTCATAGGAAAATGCACTATAGGAAAAATGGCCTCCAAATTCAGTGATCAATCTTATTCTCTTTGAAGGAATAAGTTTGGCTAAGTATATGTCACATTTATATACATATATATATATGTGTGTGTATGTATGTGTGTGTGTATATATATATATATATGTGTGTGTGTATATATATATATATATATATATATATATATATATATATATATATATATACACATCCCCAAATCAAAAAGCACATGGATGCAACTAATGGGAAATGATAATAAACTCAGAAAATTTCTGGCAACCATTTCAAATGAAGTTGTAATTATATATCCACTTCCATTCTGCTTCTCAGTGTGGAGCCACCAAAATAAGGACCCAAAGGAGAGATATTTGCCCCACAGTGAGGTTTGAACTACAGGATCTTAATTTTTTTTACCACTCTGCAGAAGAGGCTACATTCCTTGTGGTTGAGAACAGAGATGGGTGTGGTGAATATGAAGTGGGGAAGTGGACTTTGGGGAAAAGTATGAGTGCTCTCATCTTCACAGAAAATTGCTAGCTGACTTTTAAAGGGAGAGAAATTAGCAAAATATTCAAATTGAATGAAAAATATATTTAAAACGACAACGATTGTGATAAGATGTGACTCAGAAGTAAAATGAGACAAAACTAAATGAAGACAATTTGCTCATATTTCCCTCGGAATGACTATTTGCCATCTTTAGATTTATATTTGCCATTTTTGCGTATTATAAAAAAATTTCATTTAGAAATGATTTATGCTGGTCAGTATATCTCTCCAGAGGTGGGGAATCTATAGCCTCATGACCATATGTGGCCTTCTAGGTCCTTGGGTGCAGCCTTTTGACTGAGTCCAAGTCCTACAGAACAAATTCTTTTATTAAGGGGATTTGTTCTAAGAAGTTTGGATTCAATCAAAGGACCAGACTTGAATACATAGAGGGTCACATGTGGCCTCAAGGCCACAGGTTCCCCACCTCTGCTACCCATGAGCAATGTCAGTTCTGAAGGAAAAACAGAAGGAAATGATAATCACAAAGACTCATTACACATCTCCCTGGTTAATATCAGAGTGTAGTGCGACGTGGCAGTGAGTTACATCTTTCCTAAAAATATTTGGCAATATGCTCCCACAATGATCTGACATGACAGACCATTTGTGTAACTAGATACAATGCATCAGCTTAAGCAATCGGAGAAGGCTCTGCTTTCCAAACTCCTACTTAGAAGCTTTGTGAGATCCAACACTCTATGCAAAGAATAAATACATAAAATAAATTCATATTTCTCATGTTCATTCTCTGTAGATATGGAAATGCTCATTTTCATATATTCTTCTTTGCAAAAAATTTTATGCTCTAGAGCTCAAAATTCTTTATTAATCAACAGATCCTTCACGTGGGCATTGTTACCAGAGCATCAAAGGAAGTTTGATTTTATTTTAAAGACTATGATAATACTAAATGAGTCAGTGAAACATAGTTCAAACATTAGTAATTTAAGATTGTAGTCTAGACTAATCTCCCCATATCTAGAATGCTGTGGTAGCCTGCTAATATATCTGCTATCTTTGTCTCCTCTTGAATCCACAAATATCAGAAATTTTCACATGCCAATTATGTTACTCGCTGACTCACTTATTAATGTACTTATTTTTGCAACTAAATACTGAGCAATTAACTTCTAGCAGTCTTGATTAACATTTGAAATTCCCTTCTCTGTACAGTATCTTTATCCTGTATCATTTTACTCCCTTCAATTCATTCTCTCTGTTCAAGGTAAACCAATTAAAATGGATAATGCCCTATTCACAGACTATATTATGTCCATCTTCAACTCAATGCAATTCAAAAAATTGATTTGTAAAGTGCTTATTAGGTATCAAACTACTGTACTAGGCATTAGGAATACAAAACTGGATGACAAGATAAAAGATTTGATCAATAGTCAATATATAGTTATTAAGTGCCTACGTGCCAGACTTTGGGCTGAACATACAAAGAAATACCCTCAAGGATCTCATAAGACAGTGCATAAAAAGAAGGTGAAAAGGGTGAGGTGGGATAGTACCCAATTCAGGGGTATGATGAGTCCCCAGGAGAACAGTTGAGTGGGAAATGAGGCAATGCCCGCCCCCCTGGGCACCCTCTTTAAATAAAGGATTTGCAAGGAGCCCTCTGATGTCTGCCCTCTGCCATCTCCAATCAGAGGGGAGGAGGAGTCCCAAGAGTAGGGAATACTGAGGAACGTCAAGTTTCAGAGTTAATGTGATCTTTTAGGATAGTGATTTTTTGGAGTCATGGTGAAGTCCAAGAATACAATCCCATGGGAAATGGTTTAGAACTGAAAGAGACCTTAGAGGTCATCAAGTACAGCATCCTCATTAAGATTCAAAAAGTTCACAGTTCAAAGGCAAGTCACCAGGCTGGGGTCAAAAACTTGAGAGTATCTGAAGTCAAATTCCAACACAGGTCTTTCTGACTCCAAATCCAGGTCAGCTAGTTGCTTAGCAGGTCTTTTGATATAACTTGTTTGATTTGACTTAACTGATCACATTATATTTTAAAAGCAATCCACCACTTTAACCAATGATAGTTTAAATTTTCTCATTGAATGGCTCTAGCAATTGTCATTTCAAAGAAGAACAATTAACTGAAAGCAGAAGTAGAAGTATTTGCTTCTACTTCTACTATTGCTGGTACCCACAACTCTTTTTACTCCATTTCTTTTCTCTTTTCTCTCTCCCTCCCTCCCTCTCTCCCTCTCTACTCTCTCTCTCTCTCTCTCTCTCTCTCTCTCTCTCTCTCTCTCTCTCTTCTCCCCCTATCCCTCCCTTCTTTTCTTTTTCTTAAGCAAGATGATGGATGGAAGGAAAAAAATCTTTATTAAACACCTACTATATTCCAGGCACTGTGCTAATACTTTACAAATACTATCTCAATTCTTACAACTATGGGAGGAAAGTGCTACCATTATCCCTATTTAAAGCTGATGAAACTGAGGCAAACAGTTTTATTGATTCACCCAAGGACACAGGACTAGAAAGTGTCTGAGATCAGATTTGAACTGAAGTCTTCCTGACTCACAGTCAGTGCTCTATCCACTGAACCACCCAGCTACTTCATGTACTAGAAAGAGCACAGGAATTCAAGTAATCTGAATTCTAGACCTGAAACTATAATACTACTAAATATATGAACTTGTACAGGTCACTTGCCCTCTCTGGGCCTTAATTTACTTATCTGGCAAGTGAGAGAATTGGATTAAATGACCTCTGAAGCTCACAGTTACCCCAATATTCTATATACAGATTAGAGAATTTTATGTTTATGTATCCTATATATACAGATTAGAGAATTTTATGTTTATGTATCCTATATACTTTTCTAGGAATAATTTCAGTCTTATGTATAACATCATTACTTTAGCCCAAGTCTACAAAAATGCCAAAACATTTGATCAATTCACTTTAGAAGCAAGCCAATCATCCAGATGTTGTATATTCATGACAACAAACATCTGGTCAGACTGAACATTGGACTGAATTGACCTGTTGTTTTGGCATGTGTAGGCACAGTCCATGAACATGTAACTTAGGTTACAGTTTGTATTTAATTCCAATTACATTACTGTCACTAATTCCACTTTATTTTGCCCATCTTTGATTTAGATTTCTAATTGCCATATCTAATTCCAAATGGAATAAGTTTAGCTGTGAATTGGATTGCCATTGACTGTCATTGCTTCATTTTTTAGGGCTTTTGTTCAATGTAGTTAGTCTATATTTTCTTTAGTGAATTATAGTCAGTTACCTTGGATACTGAATACAGGGTCACTGACCTTTATGGAATCTTAGGAAGAATCTGAGTCATTTCATATTTCAGCAATGGCATGATCTAGATTAGTCTGGTCATTCGTTTTCTAAAGTCTAGTAGGTTTAATTACAGCCAAGTGTCTTCAGCAAGTCATCTCCTTGTTTAGCAAACTTTGCTTTATGTTATTTTTGATATATAGCCCCATTTGAACTATCACATAAGATAATTTTTTCTTTTTCATGCTTTCGGGAGCAAGGGAGGGATCTGACCATCATCTTCATCTTCTCACTATTAATATTTGTATGTGTAGCTTATAACATAACAACTTTGGATTCACCTGGGTCCTAGATTATATTTGGGAGGGTTATTCCTGATTCATTTTTCATTTTTACTCAGTAATTCTTAAAACTTCTGAAATTGATTCAACTTTAGAAATACAATAGCTCACCCAACAAACAAATCTAAGTTAAACAGACCATGAAACAAACAAACAAAACATTATTCAGGTCAGATAATAAAACAACAGGAAACAATCACATCCCCAGTGAGAAATCTCATTCTCCTTTGGGGTTTGAACAGATCAGTAAGTCCATTATCCATATGTCTAGATGTCACTGTCTATAATACCAAAAGCTTATGTCTCAACAAGAGTATGGTCTTACCACTACTTCTTCACATTGCATTTTGATCTGCACTTCATGTCTCTCATCAGGATAATCCAGAGTTGTTAAAAATGATATACTATAATAATTGCTGACATTTAGATAATGTTTTAGGTTTTAAGCTAATTCTTCATAAAACCCTACAAGGGAAGTACAAGTAATCCCATTTTCCAGAAGAGAAAACTGAAGTCAAATGACAGGGTACAAACCAAATTCATATGCATCTAACTTAAATATACAATATGCACTTTCACATTGCCTCTCCTTAGGCTTGTTTGTACAGATCAGAAATTAAATCCAGGCTTCCAGCTTTGCAAGCAAGGATTCTGCTCTTGTGACCCCTTCTTAACTTTAATTTCTTTTTCTAAAGGCTTCAAGTCATATATATTCTTCCTGTGATAGGACAAGGATATACCTTAACCTTTCAAACCACAGAGAACTTGCCAAGGAACTCAGAAGGAAAGATGTTTCATGAGACTAATGGAATTCTGACTTTTTGTATCCATCCCTGTGCCTAGTAGGTCATTTTAAAGGAGAAAATGCTTACACAGTTGGCAGTCAGCACCAGGGGCAGCACCAGTTGTAAAACAGCATCCTGCCGTATTGAGAGTGTATAGTTTTAAAGTCAAATACTTTGGCTTATCTCCCATAGGTTTTTCATTTTTCATCAGTGGCTCTGCTTGATTTCAATTCCATGAACATCATACCTCCCCCAGGATAAGCTGGTCACTTGAAATCTCAGCACCATGCAGATTGACTTAACTTTTGATATCCAGCACCTTGGGCAGCTAGGTAGTACGGTGAATAGAGCCCTGAGCCAGAAGTCAGGAAGACCTGAGTCCAAGTTTTGTTTCAGGCCCTAACTGTGTGACCCTAGGGAATTCACTTTACTGCATTTGCCTCAGTTTCCTCAGCTGGAAAAGGAAGTGGCAAACCATTCCAGTAACTTTAAAAAGAAAACCCTCAATGGGGTCATGAACAGTTAGACAAGACTGAACAACAACCATCTTAAGTCCTTCAGTGGTCTTTCCTGATTGGAGGGCTGGAGGGTGGAGAATTAAACTTCTGCCAAAGATTTTCTTCATACAGAGTTTAGGACTTTTCAGGTACTCCTCATTTTCTATCAGTAGCTTGTTTTTAACTCTCAAAACATCATTCCTCTGCCTTAGGTAGCTCCTCGTGACCCCTTTTTCAGTTTCTTTTTTTATAGTATATTCCCCCTTAGATTGTAAGCTCCTTGAGGGTAAGAACTGTCTTTCTTTTTCTCATCTATATCTAGCACTTAGCACAGTGCCTAGCATATAGTAGGTGCTTAATAAATATTTATTGAATTGAACTGAAAAGGCATAAGGAATGAGGCAGAACATTTGACTAATAGGTTACTCTTTCAAGGTCCATGGTATTAAATTATGGCAGAATTTTCTGTTCTGAAGTATCAGAATTCTTAGAGCCCACCTAGCTGGCAGTGTACCAGACCTGAAAAGCCTAGCAAGCAGAAATCCTGCTGGGATTAAACATGTAGTGCATAGTCCAGAAAAGGAAGTAGCATGATGAAATAGAAAAGCGAACCAGATTAGGATACAGAAAACATGAATTCTAGTTCATTCATTCATTTACTTATTCATTCATTTTAAACACATTTATCAGGTACTCACAGTATGAACGGCTCTAAGTTTAACCCTGGGGGAATCACCAGCTACAGGTGTATCTTTCAGCAAGTCCATGTATGGGCAAACACTATGTCAGTTTTCATTTTTGTATTTTGAGCACCTAACATGATATTACCAACAGCTGAAGAAGCATAGGATCGTGGCTCTACTCCTCCCCAGGAGAGAGAAAGAATAGCTAGGTACTCTTTGTGGCCTCATGGAGGTCCTTGGAGTTTTCTTGGCAAAGATACTAGAATAGATAGCCATTTCCTTCTCCAGTGGATTAAGGCAAACAGAGATTAAATGATTTATCCAGCTAGAGGTATCTAGGGTCAGATTTGAACTCAGGTCTTGCTGACTTTATGCCCAGTGCTCTATCCACGGAGCCACCTAATTGTCTCCTATCTGATACATACTTAATAGACATTTAGTTTCATAATTTTATTTAATTTTTAATTTATGAAATAAAATAAGTAATTCCATAATATAGTAGAATAAAAAAAAAGATTATTGCCCATGAAGGTGCAAATCTATTATGTACAACTTGTTATGTGTGTATACATATACATATACACTTGTGTGTATACATATACATACATACACACACATATGAAAAATCATTCTATTCATACCTCTATTTATCAGTTCTTTATCTAGATGCATAGTTCTTTGTAGCTAATTTTGCTGTTTATAATAATCAAAATTACTTAATCCCTCAAAGCTGTTCTTAAAACAATACTGCTGTTATCATATGTAATGTTCCCTTGGTTCTACTCTTAGTTATTTTGTGCAAGTTCATCTATGTCTTTTTTCTAAAATCAATGAACTCTTCATTTCTTATAGCACAATAGTATTCTATCACAATTCTATACCACAACTTGTTTAGCCATTCCCCAATTGATGGGCATCCCCATAATTTCCAATTGTTTACCATCACGAAGAGAGCTGCTATAAATATTTTAGAACATATAGGTTCTTTTAATTTTTCCCTAATAATTTTTGGAAATAGACCTAGTAGTGGTATCACTGGGTCAAAGGATATAGGCACTTTAGTAATTGTTTGGGCAAAATCCAGAAAGCTCTCCAAAATGGTTAGATAAATTCACAGTTGCACCATGAGTGAATTAGTGTCCCAATTTCTCCACATTATTTTCAACATTTGCCACTTTCTATCTCAATCATTTCAGCCAGTCTGAAAGAATTCATTATTTTGTTAAAACTGTTGGAAAAACTGGAAAGCAATCTGGCAGAAGTTGGCTTACACTATCTATCAAGATAAGGTCAAAATGGATATATGACCTAGTTCTAAAGAAAAAGATTATAAGAAAAGTTGAAGAACATGGAATATACTATTTATCAGAGTTATAGACAGGCAAACAATTTATTAGAGAACAGCGTAAGGTGTAAAATTAATAAGTTCAATTGCATTAAATTAAAAAGATTTTGTACAAATAAAATAAATGTAACCAATATCAGAAGGAAATCAGAAAATTGAGCAAACTTTTTATAGACAGATTTTCAGATAAAGATCTCATATCTCAAATATATAAGGAACTTCAGCAAATCTATCAGAATATGAGCCATTCCTCTATTGATAAATGGTCAAAAAATATTAACAAAAAGTTTTCTAATAAAGAAATCAAAAGAATTTATAGCTATATGAAAAAGTTTTCTAAATCATAATTGATTAGAGAAATGCCAATTAAAACAACCTTGAGATACATTTTACACTATCAAATTATTTAACAGATGTTTATTGAATAAACAGTAACCTATGTGTGGTTGTTTGAATTTTGCCATAATCACTAATAATGTTATTATATGTGGCTGATAATTACCTCTAGAATTATTACTTCAGAAGGAGCTTCTCAAGTATGCCTATTTCCATAGTTGGCCATCATGTGACTCTAGCACTAGGAAACAGGAGCCTAAGTGGGGATTGAATGAGTATATATCCAGAAGATTAAACCCAAGAGTCATATAAGGGGATTTTTCATGATCTCTTAATCCACTATTATGGGAGATTAGAGTAATGGTGAATTTGCATATAAGTAGATATGTAATAAATGTTAACCAAATTCAAAATCCCTAAAACAGAATTCATCACAATTTCTCCAAAACTAATCCTTTCTCATGTTGAGGGAATAAAATCCCTCCAATCATCTGTGTTTGCTGATTTGGTTTAATCTTTGACTCTTCTCTCTACCATTGATATCTAATCAATTGCCAAGTCTTATTGAGTACACACATAAAACCACTCACATTAAGCCTCTTCTCACTCACATATGTGTAGGACTCAAGTTCAGACCTTTATCACTGCAATAGTCAACTAACTGGTTGTTTTACCTCCAGCCTTTTCTCTCTTTAATATATCCTCTACTTAACAGATATATTGACTTTTCTAAAACACAGATGTGACCTTGTAACCCCATCTCCCAAACACACATGCTTATACACACACACACACACACACACACACACACACACACACACACAGACTCAAAAATCTTAAATAGTTCCTATTGACTCAAGAATTAAACGTAAGAATTTTCCGGCTGATACTTTAATCCCTCCACAATCCTGCTCCTACCTACGTTTCTGGTCTTACTTCATATTATTCACTTTCATGAACTCCCCCATTCAGTCAAATTGACATCCTAGCTGTTCCTTACATCACATTCCTTCTCCTGCCTTCATGTCCTTGCATGAGTGCTCCTCCATGTCTAGAAGGCATTTACTCTTCCCTCTATATTTTGTCAGCTCCTTAGTCTACTTCAGGAATCTGGTTAGTTAGTACCTCTCCTATCAGACTTTTCCTGATCCCCCAGTTGTTAACATTCTCTCCCTCTTGAAATCAGTCTACATATTCTTTGCCTAGTGACTTGTGTGTATGTTTTATCATCTCAATAACATCTGGAGTCCCGGAAGCCAATCCCTTTGAAGACAATTACTATGCAGCTTTTTACTTTGATTCCTTAGTACCTAGTACAGTGCCTTATACTTAGGATCACAGGATTATAGAAGAGGTTTAGATTTTTATCTAGTCAAACTCCTCCCTTTCCCTCATGAGAAAACTAAAATCCAGAAAGAAAAAGAGATTTGCCCAAGATCACATTGTTGTTAAATGAAGAAGCTGGGTTTCGAACTGCAATAGCAAAGAATATAAAAGTTGGAAGAGATTTCAGCAACTATCTAGCCTGAGATGTACACCAAAGGAATCCCCATCATAACATACCCAACATACCTCAAGTGATTGGCCAGGTTTTACCTGAAGATGTCCAAGAAAGGGAAATTTCACCACCTCTTGGTGTGGCTCGTTGTTCTTTTGCATAGCTCTAACTGTTAGTAAGTTTTTCCTGATACAAAGTCTAGATTTGTTTCTTTGCAACTTCCACCCATTACTATTGGTCCTGCTTTGTGTTGGCAAGTAGGAAAAGTCTAATCCCTCTTCTACATAACAAGGATTAAAATATTTTGGACACAGCCAGCATGTCTGAGGGCCCATGTCTTCTAACTCACACATCCAGAATTCTTCCTCCTGCAGCATTCTGCCTCTCCTAGGCATGCCGTACATATTTGTTGAACTAAATTGAATTGGGCTTAACCCCTATGAACTTTGTTTTTTCATCCTCCAAAAGACAGGTTTGGAGCACATAGTTTCTGTGATCCCGTTGAGTTTAAAATCTCTATGTCTGGTTTTCTGAAGCTATAGCTATCTATGTCTAGAGCAGTGTTATTCCCTGGAGGATTTTGCTAACACTTGAGTTTTTGCAGAAAGAAAGATTGACATTGCCCATTTAGTGAATTCCCAATCACAGATGGGTTTAATTTTGGAGTTTTAAGAGAGCCCACAAAAACTAGCTCCCTGATGTGGATTGGATTATAGGAAAATGTAAAGCATATCCCTTGACTTGACTTGTGGGTGGTCACCCAGGAGGCTCCTTGGGGAATATGCTATGTTATTGCAATTTTATGTTTGTGGAAGGAGCCTGAGAAAAGATAAACAATCAGAATCTCGACTCCGGTGAAAAAGAGAGAATTCTTAGGCCTGGATTGTGAACCTCACAAGGCTGTTCCTTCATTGAATGCATGAACTTTCCAAGAACCAGTCATGATTTTGCTAAAATCTCTTCAAATTCTCTTTGAAACATTACTTATAGGTTATATGTTAATGTTAGCAAGTATCAAAAGAATACAAATTCCATTTTTCAAGGAATTTCTGGCTCTGATGTTGTTATTAATTGTTTTTATTTGCAATTTAGTGAAAAACAGGCAGAGCTTTGGAAGTTTCAACCTTCTCAGTTTAATTGTTTAAAAAAAATTTTAAGACCTTAGTTTAACCTGTATCTATGATATTTTTAAAAGGCAGCATCAGTACCACAGAGGTGAAGCTTGCTTGTGTCCAGCTACCTAAATCTTCCCCATATTTCCTAAGGAAAATATTTTCTGCTAGATAAAGAATAAGGAATTTAAACTTTAATGCAGTGTTCCATAAAATAAGAAATATGTTGGTGAACTACATAAAAAAATAGACTTTTAAGTGTGTACTACCTGGGTTAGCCCTGAAACACCCCAGCTGGTGGTGACCTAAGCAAATGAACCGCACAGTGCTCTCGGCAATTCTCTAAGACCATAGTCTGACCTATAAGGGTAAGAAGGGCTTCCTCACCTGAGAGTTCCCCATCCTATTATAGCACAGCTCCTGTCCCTATCCCTTAAAAATATGAGTAAAAGTTTTCCTACTAAATTAATATTCCTTGGTTTCCTGACACATGTAGTTAGCCCTTCTGAAATACTGTATCATTCAAAGAAAGCAAGTAAATGAAATTTGAATATCACGTGGTCTCCATTATCTTATTTCAAAGGTTTATTTGTTTTAAGTGGAGGCAAATCCAGGCTATTGATTCATAAAATATGTAAATGCAAGGGACAAAATCAGTGCAAACTAAAAGACAATCACTTTCCATGGTGTTTTTCTTTAGTTTCCTTGGATACATGATAATTTTCTGTGGATGCTATTATCTAGTTAATTCAAGGAACAGGCACGATGACAATTCTCAGTGTGAATTGGGATTAGGCATTAGTTACCATGTGTTATTGTATGACAGTTCATACTTAGAACAGAATTGTGATTCACCTCCTTTTTTATATCTTTCCCTCTTTAAAATTAAGTTAGTGGGGGACAGGGGAGAAAGAAATATTTGACACTGCTTTCCAGAACTGCATATATATCATACTGTTTTCCTCCTATATCTAATGCTAGCTCTTGGAAAAAGGCTAATTGTAATGCCATGAGTTGAATTTTTAAATTCATAGGACTCGACAACCTTTTATTAAATTAAATCCTTTTGCTAGAACTTTTTGGGTACATTTATGAGTTATAAATATAAAGTTTAAAGGTAAAGGGAGAGTGGCATTTAATTCAGTAATGTTCAGACCACAGTTTTCAAGTCACATGTGGGTGGTTCATTCATATACAAACTTAGGTTCTTGAATTATTTAATCTTTACATCAGAATATTATTACTCTCGTCTATAGTGTGTAAAAGTCATATGGCTCTATTTCCCATTTGTGATAAAATGTTATATATTAACTTGGGTCATTAGTGCTCATGGGGAAGTAAAAATGGATTTTAATTTCTCCATATTATTTTAATCTCTCACTTGCATGAAATAGAAAGTACCTAAGTTGTCTGTAAGCCAACACCTGTATCCAAAGCATTACCAAAGAGCATAATTCAAATAAAAGATCTATTGAGAACTATGTTCATTTAAAAAAGGACAAAACAAATCAAAAGAATATAGCAAGCAGCAACAACAAAAATGTAATGCTTGGTTGTTGAACTTTTGTTGTTTTTTCTAGAAAAAATTACAAGTTTTTAAATATCATGAACTGAGAAAGCAAAAACCCAACTCAATAAATACTACAAAGAAAATTATAACAATGTGATAGTGATAGAAAACAGACTTGTGATTTCATTAGTTTAGCAATCTCACAGGTAAGGAAATTTCCTCTGTAATGCAGATCATCTCCTTCTTTAGCATTCATAACCATAGAGTTGTCTAGAACACTGAAAAATGAAATGACTTGCCCAGGGTCATATAGCCAGGATATGTTCTCTACTAGGTGTCTCTGGGAATATATGGGAACATATGTGTATGTGAGAATATATACACACATGTACATATATACATGTGTGAGTATATGTGTGCATATATGCACACACATATATACACATATGTGTGTATTTATGTAGCTACTTCAATTAAATGCATAAACAAATGAGTGATAAAAGAGAAGAGTAGGTGAAATGTAGAGAAAAACTACTCAGGGAAGGAGGAAGTCCATGTGAAAGAAGAATACCAGATAGAAAAAAAAGGATAGGGAAAGAAAAGAGGAAGGAGAGAGTGGATAATTGTGTTCTCAGCCTTCAAAATGCTAAAAGTACACAATATTCTATTATTGACCATACAATGTTAAATTTTCAAGTCATATCTTGGGGGTAGGTGGAGCTTTGTAGCAGAATCTTATAAGGAAAATACTAGGATCCATTTTCCTATTGCCTAAAATGTTTCATTTTTTTTTTAAACCACCCTTGATCTCTTCCTAGTAGAACTGAAGTTAAGGATCTCACTTTGAATGAATCAACAAACATTTACTACACAGCTCTTATGTGCCAGGCATTGTGCCAGATAATGGAGATAAAAATATAAAGAATGAAACTGTCCTTAAACTCTAAGGAGATTACAAACTAACTTTGCAGGAATTGTTATAGATTGTACTATTTGGAATGTGCAGCTAGGTGGTACCATTAATGGATAGAGTGCCAGGTCTGGAGGGAGGAAAACAAATCTTCCTGGTTCCAAATCTACTAGCTGTGTGACCCTGGGCAAATCACTTAACCCTGTTTACCTCAGTTTCCTTATCTGTAAAATGAGCTGGAGAAGGAAATGGCAAATTATTCTGCTGTCTCTACCAAGAAAACCCCAAATAGGCTCACAAAGTAGGACACAAGTGAAAACAACTGTGCAAAAGTCATTTTTCTGCACCAAAAATTCTCTTATGCAAATTACATCCTTTCCAAGTTGATGTAAACTTTTTAATGCAAAATTTTAAATGCCCCTGTCGGTAGCCAAATTGCTCACATTTTAAAAGGAGCAATACTTCATACTTAAACATTGATTTTGAGGCCAGATTTCATTTAACTACTTTACAATGCCTTTTTTTCTTTTTCTTTTTAATAGTTCTATTTTTAATATCCTCTTACACCCTTAACACACCTTAACTGTATGTGGAAAACCTAGCAAGTTTCCCAGGATTTAGGAACTGCTGGGTCTAAATCATCTCTAACAGATAATTTACAATCCCCTACCATGTGTTTACTTTTACCTGTGAGTCATAGGATAAAACTAATGTAAGTAATAAAAGGAACAACAAAATATTTTCCGCAGAAATTTTGAGTTCACTCTCCTACAAATACACACAGTCTCAGTGAGAAGAATATGCAGGCTACAGGTCAAATGTGGGGCATTTATACTTGTACATAACATGTGTAGTCAAGGAACTCACATGACAAGGTAATGTGCATGCTGATAGGGTGGGAAAATATTGCATTATTTCTTATTTATTAATAGTTCGAACTTAATATTTTGAATTTAGCTCAAATATTTTGATTTGTTTAAATTTAATATTGCGTGTGGCAAGAAAATTGTCCAAGCCACAGTTTACAGTAGATATCAGGCTGCCCAACCCCAGAGAAGCCTCAGGGAACCTGGATGGTTATAAAAATGTTTAGGTACTACTCAGTGCTTATCTTGGGTCTGCTTAGATCTTGTTTTGGATCTATGTAAAGTTTGGGTTTTGGGTTCTCCAAATTAGATTGAATGTTTATACTGACCTGCTGATTTACATCTCAGTCTGCCTTTCCTTTGCCAAATGACTTAATAAAATTCTCTCTAAAATTATTTCAGGTTTGGGAATTTGTTCTTAACGTACGCTACAGAACTCTCAATGTCTTTTGCAGATACTATAATGCTTTTGTCTGTTGCTCTCAACTGGGTGTTATATTTCTGCGTTAGCTTACCTACAGCTATCCAATTAACTTCAACATCACTGAATGCTCTGTAATGGACTGGTAAAACCTTCAAAGCCAAGCGGTGCAATGAAGATTTTGGACTCTTGGGAGAGTGGGAAAACCCAAGAGGACTTAGGAGTCCCCAGAAGAAGTGACAAGAGGCCAAGGAAGACAAACTTTGCTGATATCACAATTTTGCCTTGGGTCATTCCTATATTTTTAAACAAGTCATATCTAGTAAGAATCAAAACCTTACAAAAAAAGGTTTTACCATTTATCCATCCTGCTTCCGAAACTTAAGACATTTCACACTCTTATAACCTGACCCAGTCCCTTCAATTGTTTACCCTTAACAATTTTGCTTTTTACATATTTGTCCCTGCATATAAGAGTATTTATCCATGAAGGATTCCACAGAGATGATTCACATTGGCTGTTAGATGTAAAGAGATATTGTAGAACAGTGGAAAGAACCCTGGATGGGATACCAAGAAACCTAGTTTCTTATGCAGTCTAGTTATTTTAATAGGACCTCTGTGTAATCATCTGTGAAATGAATTAGAACATATGACTTCCAATGATCTTCCAGGCTTCATTTTCTTAATAACTGGTCCCTCTTTCTCACTGTTTGTTTCTTCGAACTTGATAGAATTGTGTAGTCAGGTTTCAGTTTTTCACTGCTTAGGCAAAAAAAAAGAATGATTCTGAGAAATGAAATTTCAGCAATATTTCAAACAAGTACTGCCTTTAAAATGTAGTGGACATTGCTTGAAGGCATAACCACAGAAGACAAGTTGGTACATTCTTTTGGTAAAGTCCAAGATTCAGAAAGCACCATAAGAAAGAAAAATAATATATACTTTGCAAAATGTCAAATGGCTCATCTTTATCTTAGGGGTACAGGAGAAAAGGGGACTTGCATGAATGTTTCTCTCAAAGCACAAGGCAAGCTATTGGTATAAATGATCTGGAGATAACAATGACAAATATGGACATTAGAAAGATCCATGCTTAAATAGGATAGAAGGTTGGCTGGTTTTTGTCCTTGGTTCTTGAAGAGGACCAAAATGATATCACCATGATAAGTCAAGTTCCAATGTGTCCAACTCTGGCTGATCAGACCAATACAAGCTCAGAATGCTCTACCACCGATCGGGTACAGATAGTCTGCCTGAACATTTGGGGTGGATACTCCAAATTTGTGCATCCCACATTTCCGTTGAGCTATTTCAATTCTACTTTACTCACAGAGCACAGCACCCATTCTGATGTGGGCATGCCACACTGAGCAGTCCTGTGCCAGGCTCTACCATGTCACAAATCAATTCCAAAACTCTTGGGTGAGACCTTGAAAGTGTCCTTGTATTGCCTCTTCTGACCACCGTGTGATTGATTGCCCCATGCCAGTTCTCCATAAAATAGCCTTTTTGGCAGTCATACATTTTGAATTCGAACAGTGTGGCCAGCCCATCGGAGCTGTGCTCTCTGAAGCATAGTTTGAATGTTTGGCAGTTTAGTTCAAGTAAGGACTTCAGTGCCTGGTACCTTATTCTGCCAGATGATCTTCAGAATCTTCCCAAGACAGTTCAAATGAAAGCGATTCAATTTCCTGCCATGGTGCTGCTAGACTGTCCATGTTTCACAGACATACAACAATGAGTCCAGCACAATGACTCTGCAGACCTGCAGCTGGGTCTAATACCTCTTCTCTCCCAAACTTTTCTTCAGAATCTCCCAAACATAGCTCTGGCAATGTGTGTGTCAACCTTACTATCAATGTGTACGTTCCTGGAAAGTAGACTACCAAGGTAAGTGAACTTACCCACAGCATTCAAAACTCCATTTGCTGTAACCAATGATCCAACATATGGAAGATGTGGTGGTCGCTGATGGAACACCTGTGTTTTTTGGTGTTAATTATTAGGCCAAAATTAGCACAGGCAACAGAGAACTGACCCATACTTTATTTCATCTCAGCTTCAGAGGCTTCATTGAGTACACTGTCATCTGCAAACAGAAAAGCATGCACCAACACTCCCTCCACTTTGGTGTTGGTTGTAGCCCTTTCAAATTGAAGAATTTACCATCAGTTCAGTAGTTGACCTTGATGCTGTGTTCATCCCATTGAATGCATTTGACAACATGGCTGAAAGCATCTTGCTAAGTAGCATGGGAGCAAGCACACAGCCCTGTTTCACTCCGCTGGTGACTGGGAAGGCACAAGAGCATTGTCCACTATCCAGAACCCAGGAGGGCTGTGTAGGTCACAGCCTCACTTCTCCTCCACAGCAAATCTGAATCCAGTGACCAGATATTCATCAAGATGACTGGAGATGACCTAGGATGAGGCAATTGGGGTTAAGTAACTTGTCCAAGGTCACACAGCTAGTGAGTATCAAGTGTCTGAGGTGAGATTTGACTCCTGTACTGGTGCTCTATCCACTGCACCTCCTAGCTGCCCTAAGTGCTGGGGTGTACAAAGAGGCAGAAAGTAGTCTTTCCTTTCAAGGAGCTCAGTCTAATCACTAAAAGGCAGTACTTGGTGTTTAAGAGTTATGTTATCAGTCTCTATTTACATCTCCTATGGCTTGTCTAAGGTAGCTGATGGTACCACTGAGAGAGTGCTGGTCCTGGAGTCAGAGAGACCTGAGTTCAAATCTGATCTCAAAAACTTACTAGCTGGGCAAGTCACTTAATCTTTGCCTCAGATTCATCAAACATAAAATGAGGAAAATAATAACACCTACCTCCTATAATTGTTGTCAGAATCAAATAATATGTTTGTAAAGCACTTAGCATCAGGCTCATAATAGACACTTAATAAATTTTTATTTCCTTCCTTTCCTACCCACTACATCAAGGATTCTGCTCTCATATAGACCAGGTTTGATCTCAGGGATCTAATTACAAAAAGGATTGATTTATCTCATTGTTTAATTGCCTCCATCTGGAATTAATCTAGTAAAACATCTAAAATGAAGTTGAGACATAGCTTGTGTCAAGGTTTCCTCAATGTGAGTTGTAGGTCTACAACTCTCCCACAGACACTCAATGATATACCCATAAAGTAAAAGACCATCTTTTAATTTTATCCCCACAGGGGGAAAAGTATGTCTAAGGACTGATAGGAGTTCCCAAATGTATACAGAAACAAAGCCTTCAAATAC
Source organism: Potorous gilbertii (assembly GCA_028658325.1). Classification (NCBI taxonomy): domain Eukaryota; kingdom Metazoa; phylum Chordata; class Mammalia; order Diprotodontia; family Potoroidae; genus Potorous; species Potorous gilbertii. The sequence continues at coordinate 11,831 of JAQQSK010004044.1, read as the reverse complement.
CCCAAGAATTCAGTAAACTTGGGCAACCTTTGACATTAGGGGAAGGCTTGCCTTCTCACAGAGGCCTATAGTCTCTCCAAGGTTCAAGTACCAGGTTTATACTATTCTTGGAATGCAAACACACTTTTGGGAATGCTGAAAAGGAAAACAAAACAAAACAAAAAACTCTTCTAATCAGAATAATACTAAGTAATTCCTTGACTTTGTGCACCAAATAAAGTATTACAACAGAAAGCAAGTGCACTATCCTCTTCTTTTCTTTCTGGAAATCCAATACCTAAATGAATGTATGAATTTGGGATTGTTCATGAAGCATTTTTCAAGTCTGGGAAAGTCCAATCTCTGAATTTTTCCTCTCAGACCCTATGCAAGCATATGTTTAACTCTTCCACGCGCTTTTGCAGTATCTCTACCTATGCCCTAGGCACTGCTGTATTTTGGGAATGGAAATTCCAATCTAAGGAACTTGAATCTGTAATGTCTACTCAAAATAGGAAACTGAAAGGCAAAAGACACAAATGTGTGTGTGTGTGTGTGTGTGTGTGTGTGTGTGTGTACACATACTATTCTATACATATTTCTATTTGTCAGTTCTTTCTCTACATGCAGATAGTTTCTTCCTTCATAGGTCCTTTGTAGTTAAATTGGATATTTATAATTGTCAAAATGACTTACTACTTAAAGTTGTTGTTACTGTATGTAATATTTTCTTAAGTTCTTCTCATTTCATTCTTCATTATTTAATGCAAGTCTATCCATAGTTTTCTAAAGTCAATGAGCTCATTATTTCTTACAACACAGTAGTATCCCATCACAATTATATACCACGGTTTGTTTTACCATTCCCCAATTAACAGATTGCCTCACAATTTCCAGTTCTTTGCCACCACAGAGTGGCTATAAATATTTTTTCCCTTTTCTCTGATCTTCTTGGGAAACAGACCTATTAGTGGTATTGTTGGGTCAAAGGATATAAGCAGTTTAATAACTCAATAGGCATAATTCTAGACTGTTCTTCAAAATGATTGGATCAGTTCACAATTCCACCAAAAATGATTTAGTGTCCCAATTTTTCCACATCCCGTCCAACATTTGTCATTTTCTCCTTCAATCATTTTGTCCAAGCTGAAAGGTATAAAGTGATATCTCACGGTTTTTTTAACTTCTACTTCTCTAATCAATAACTATTTAGAACATTTTTTCATATGGGTATAAATTTTTTTGGTATGTTCATCAAAAAACTGCCTGTTCATATTCTTAATGATTTTATAAAGTTCTTTTTATATGTGAGATATGAGACGTTTACCTGAGAATAAGTCTATAAAAATTTCCCCTAATTTTTAGCTTTCCTTCTGATTTGACTACATTTGTTTTATTTGTACAAAACTTTCCAATTTAATGTAATTAAAATTATCCATTTTGCACCTCACCTTGCTCTCTATTGTTTAATTATGACTTGTTCACCTATCCATAAGTCTGATACGTTTCCATGTTCTTATATATCTTTTATATCTGGTTCATGTATCTATTTGTATCTTATCTTGGTAAATGAGGTAAAATATTTGTCTATACCCAACTTCTACCAGATTGCTTTCTGGTTTCTCCAACAATTTTTACTAAATATTAGATTCTTATGCCAAAAATTTAAGTCTTTACACTTATCAAATACAAGGTTGCTATATTTATTTGCTACTATAAGTTGTATGTATACTCTGTTCCACTGATCTACCTTTCTATGTCTCAAGCGGTATCAGATAGTTTTGGTAATTATAGCCTTATAATGTAGTTTTAAGATCTGGTACTGCTAAACTTCCTTTCTGATCAGTCCCATGAGCAATGAAAACCAATAGATAATATAATACTTTCTTCCACTAGTACATTTAGTGTGCTGTAAATAAATCTTTCAAGTAGTTGCTTGAATTTTTCAATTATCTTTATAGAATCTGTATATTGGCCAGTCATATGATATAGGAAATTACATATGATAGACTGTGGTTTTTAATTGAACAAATGGATATAATGTTTAATTATATAAGTTGTCATCTTACAGACAAGCCCCTGTTGGGTAGGCAAATCACACAGCATCCTGGTCAATGCTCTGACCAACTGATATTTTTTTCTAAAATATATCTGATCAACATCAGGCTAACGTAGACATGAAGAAAATTGAAATGAATGGGTTGATCATGATGCCATTTTATTAATTTCAAATTTCTAGACTCAACCCAAGAAAGAAGATATCCTGACCTTAGTAACATGAAAATAGACTGATCAAAGGCATTACCTATTTCCAGATCCTCTGAGCAGTTGTGTTTCCAGAATTTCAGAAGCTCGCGCATGAGGAAATAATAAGAATAGCATCACCTTAGATACAGACTTTAACTATATGGTGAAAAGATCTGTTCAGAAAATGTCTGCCAAAGTGGGTAAAGTGTAAACATCTTATAGACATTTCTGGTTGCAACTAGTTTTTTTTCAGTGTCCCAAAAATAGGATCAGAGCTTTGGAGTTGAAAAAAGATGCTCCTGGTGATTGACTCCAGCCCCCACATTTTACAGATGAGAAAATTGAGGCTTATAGAAGTGGTGAATTATTCAGGTTACAAAGATAATAAGCATCCAGCAAAATTTGAACCCATATCTTCTGATGTCAAAACCAGCTACCTTCCTGCTATATTATCCTGCTTTCCATTTTAGCAGACACAGTTAAGAGGAAGAAGAGAGTTAAAATATTTTTCAAAGTAACTCAGATCCTAAAGCCCACTCATAAAGCTATATCTTCTTTTATAGTAGACAAAATAAAACAAAAGAATTAAATTACATGGCTAGATAGTTCACTTTGATTATATTTGGTATATCCATTGAATTTCTGCAGATTGTGATTTATTCATGTCTTCTCAAGACTATAAGTCCCCATCCTTCCCAAAATCCACCAGAGGGGGAATATGTAAGATTTATTATAATCTTTTCTCTGGGTATTTTAATACCTTATGGATTCCAAGGCACTAGTTGGGTTATCCACATGTTATTCATTGCTCCTATTTCATGAGAGATTCTATATAAGAAGATTCATTAACTTATCATGGCACATATTTGCATGGATGCAGTGAGAGCTACTGATTTTTCACATGTGTATAGCTTCAGACTATTTACTGGCTTCAGTTTTCTTGCAATAGTTGGAGTCACATACTTACCTTCATTAAAAATTAATTGCATTGGTGGTTTTCCTCCTTTCTTATGAAATCAGTTACAGATGAAACACTCTTAATCTATTGACTTAAATGGGAAAACTTCACTCCCTGAGAAAAGGTAACAGCAATAAAATCTGAATTGCAGCTGTGCTGTCTTATGATGAGTAACATCTGCTGGGTGAGACTGAATCAAGGGATTAGTTTGTTGCGTAAGGAAAATATTTGTGAGTGTTGCTGGGAAAGTGGACAGTCTTGAGTCTGTATTCTGTATTAGACATAGAAAAGAAGTTTAGAAATGGAGAAAATGTTTTAGATAGAAATAGCAAAAGTAGGCATCTAAACACAACATGCTATCTCTTGCCTTTATACCTTTACAAAAGCTATCTCTCCCTGGTCAAGAAGATCTCCACCTCTAAGAACTCCTGGCTTTCTCTAAGAACAACTTAAGTGCCACCTCCTTCAAAGGGATTTTCCAAATTTCCCTAGTTGTTAATGGCTGTTCCAAATTGCTGTATATTTATGTAGTGCTGCTTTTGTCTGTTGATTCATTTGGGTTATTGGTTCATTTTTGCTTATAGATTGGGTTCCCTGGAGGCTGACTATTCTAGAATTAAAATTCAACCTATCTATCAGCTGGCATTATGAAGCACCTACTAAGTACCAGATATTGTTCTAGGTTCTGGGATTTTTTTTAAAGAGGCAAAAAAACCCCCAGATTTCAAGGAGCTCACATTCTACTGAGGGAGAGACAACATGCAAAAAACTAAGTACCAATAAGATATATACAGGTAATTGGTGGTAATCATAGAAAGAAGATACCCAGTGTAAGGAGGCCAGGGAAAGACTTCTACCCTAAAGTGATGGGTTGAGATTTGGAAGAAGCCAAGAAAGCTAGGAGGTGAAGTTGAGGAAGGACAGAGTTCTAGTCATGAGGGACAACCAATGAAAATACTTGAAATTGGGAGTTGAAGTATCATGAGAGAAACAAAAAGACCAATGTCTCTAGGTTGTAGAGAACCTGAAGGGAAGAAAGCATGAGAAAACTGGAAATGTAGAAAGGGTCCAGGTTAAAAAGAACTTTAAAAGCAAAAAAAAGAGGATTTTATATTTAATTCTGGAGGTAATAGGGAGCCACTGGAATTGGTTGATTGAGTACGAGGTAGGCATGTCAGATCTGTACTTTTGAAAGATGAATGTGATAGCTGAGTGGAGGATGAATGGGAGTGGAGAGAGGCAGGGAGCTCAAGCGGCAAATGATCACAGTAGCCCAGGCATGAGGTGATGAAGGGTGGTGGCAGGATCAAAATGAGGAGGCAAAAATAAGACTTCACAACTGATTGAATATGGGGAGGAAGCAAGAGTAAGGAGTTAAATATGACATAAGTATTGCCTAGGAGGGTGTGGTTGTACCTTTCAGGTTACACAGATAAGCATCCACGGCACAGTTGTTCCAAGAAAAAATCTGAACCCACATCTTCTGATTTCAAAACCAGCATCCTTCCTGCTATCTTATCCTGTCTATTATTTAGCAAATACAGTTAATATGTTGACCTCATTTGGGGTTTTCTTTTTTCCAGCTCATTCTACAGATGAGGAAACAAAGGCAAACAGGGTTAAGTGGTTTGCCCAGGGTTACACAACTAATAAGAGTCTGAAGTTGGTTTTGAACTCAGGTTCTAATAACTCTAGGCCAATCACTCTATCTACTGGCTGACCTGACTATGAGCATAGTGATGCATTTGATAGCAATAAGGAAGTTTAGAAGAGGGAAAGATCCTGGGGGAGCGGAATAATGAGTTTAATTTTAGATATGTAGAATTTAAGATATCTATGGGCCATCCAATTTCAGATATCTAATAGGTAAATAGTGATATGAGACTAAAGGTGTGGTGGGAAGTTAGGGCTGTACAAATAGATCTGAGAGTCTTCTGTATAGAGATGGTACTTGAAACCAAGGGAGCTGATGAGATCACTGAAATAGTATAGACAAAAAAAGAGATGAGAGCCCAGGACAGTTCCTTAGGGGACACCCACAGTTAGAGAGCATGCCCTGAATGATTGAGGAAAGGACACAGGGAAGGAATGATCAGACAGGTAGGAAGGAGATAAATCAGGAGAAAGCAGTGTCACAAAACATAGAAAGAAGAGAGTGGGCCCATATTAACAACTTAAAGACTGTCATTAGAATTGGAGAATTTGGGTTCATGAGTCACTTTGAAAATTCACTATCTTTGTGACCTTGGACAAGTAATTTTATTTTCCTAGGCCTTGGGTTCCTTATTGATAAAAACAAAGTTGTTAAACCAGATGATCTCAATGGTTCCTTTTAGCTTTAGATCTATGATTCTGTGTTTTACCAAAACTAGTTAGAAACTTCATGAATATGTCTTCCTTTTAAAATATGTGATTTTGTTATGTTGTAGACATGGATATTTTTTGTTGTGATTGTTGTTGAGAGGTAGGGAGAAAAAAAGAAAAGAGGAGGTAGCTTTTAATAACTTATGAAATTGGTTAGTTTTGGGAAATCAACACTACATCATCTAACTTTGTTTAAAATAACTATGTGAGAATATGTTGGACATATGATAATTAAATTAAAGCAATGACCAAATATTAGATCAGATTCTGTCAGAGAGTTTGGTTTTTTTTCTAAAAAAGAAAAATGACAGAGATGAAAGAATTTATTTTTATTATCATTACCTGAAATTAGCTATGGGAGTTGAGACTTTCTATCTGTCTATCTCTCTATATACCATCCATCTATCCATATACCTGCTTATATGGTTTTTTTTGTACATATAAGCATGTATATGTATATACATATTATATGCATATACAATTATCTTTTACCAGTCACCTTTCCAGATATTGATCAAGACATGCTTGTATATATGTATCTATCTCATTTATCTAAATCTATCTCTTATTTTTCTAAATACTTCCTAAGTACACACAAAGTCAGCATGCTAATAGATAGATAGATAGATATAGATACAGATAAACTGATAGACACAAAGATATAAATCTATATATTATAACAAATATTCTTGTAGGAGGAGTGAGAGTTTCTTTGAGGTTTATGCCAATAGATCAATATAATCTATTTCTTTGCAATTGTTTGCAACTGATTCAATTCAAATTTCCATAATTATTTTTAACATTAGTAGTTAATTTGCCAACTATAATAGAAATTATTCCTAGTTCATTTTAAGCCATTAATATGTACTGACATTGACACAGAAATGTGGCTGAAAAACAGATTTTTAAATTTATGAGGGTGTTGTTTAAATTTATGAAGATGAGCTAGTTAATGAACTTATGAATGCCTTGTGAAGACAAATGTTAACATTGGATGGCTCTCCTATAATTGACTCCTTCCAAGCCAGTAAGTTGATGAACAGACAGTATGACCCATATTTATAAAGAAAAAGACTGGCGGTACTATTATTCAAAACAGATTCAGCAATTATTTAATTCATTCCAACATGAAATTTTCAAGCAGTTTACTTTATAGGGAATTCAGTTATGTTCAAGGTCTATATATTTTTTAAAATGGTAGTTTGTTTTCAAAAGGGGAAGTCATTTTAACAAATAAAAATAGCTGTCTTCTCTCAGTCGATATCTTTTATACTTTCTGAAAATAATGCACAAGATACAAAGTTGTGTAAAAAAGACAAAATAGTATCTGAAATTATGGAGAGCACAGTTCAGAGGGATTTGTTGAAAAAATTGTTGTTAATATTTTTCTAGATTAGAAAGAGATGGAGACAAATGATAGATAATAGATAGATATAGATTCCAGTGATGTACATGTAAATAATGAGGCTGATGCACTCATTGATGGAATTTGCTCAGCTTTTGGGAAGCTCCTAAGGAAAGGAAGAGGTATTAGGTTGCCTACCAAACTGAAGGCCTATAAAACCATCGAACTGACCTCATTTCTGTATGTCTGTGAAACCTGGATAGTACGCCAGCACCATGCCATGAAATTGAATTGTTTCCATTTGAATTTCCCTAGGAAGATTCTGAAGATCATCTGGCAAAATACCAGACACTGAGGTCCTTTATTGAGCTGACCTGCCAAGCACTCAAACTCTACTGCAGAAATTACAGTTCCAATGGGCTGGCCACATTGTTTGAATGTCAAATGTAAGTCTACCTAAAAGCCAATTTTACAGAGAGCTTACACAAGGTAAACACTCACACAGAGGTCAGAAACAGCAGTAATAGGCCTCTCTCAAGGTCCCTCTGAAGAACATTACTGAGATATGAGATGCTGGCAAAGGAGAACCCAAAGTAGTTTGCCAGCATCAAAGAAGGTGCTGTACTCCACGAGCAAAGCAGAATCTCAGTAACACAAGAGATGTGAAATACGCCAATCTAGAGACATCACCCTCCCCAATGTTCAAACTATTTGTGCCTGACCTATGGTAGAGCCTTTCTAAGCTCATAGTAGACTAATCAGCAACTGTCAAACACACCATAACTCTGACCCCAACATCATGGTCTTATTGGTCCTCTGCCAGTATGAATGTCAACAGCAATCCCAACCTAAGTCTTTTGTAGGATTAAACTGAGGAATGGAAGGGCACACATGGTGAAAGAGAAGATAATGAGGAATGTGTAATGTCCCTAATCAAATCAATGGTAAACAATTAAGGGAAAATAACTCCTGTAGTAACTCGAAGAAAAGAACTTACAAGAGAAATGAGATAGCAAAGGGAGAGATTGAAATAGGGGGAAAGAAATGGAGAAATATTGATTCAGTGATGGGGGGAGGAGGTACCTCTGAAGATTGCTCCAGGAGATAGAGAGATACTCTGTATGAGAGATGAGGACCTTATAATGGATACAATCTGCAAGGATTTGGTGCTTAGAAACCAGTACCACTGAGAGAATTTTATCTCTCCATGAATGGAATCCTGACTCAGGAGAAGGGGAATCAGAGCTCCTGGGGACAATTGACTTCCAGAAAAGTAGAAGGAAATGGACCCAGAGACAAGACTGCATGGTATATGGGGGAAATGATCACATCAATTGGACAAGAAATAAAAGTTAAAGACATAAAGATGAGTAAAGAGGAGATATTTATTGTTATTCAGTCATGTCCAGTTCTTTGTGACTCCATTTAGGATTTTCTTGGCAAAGATATGGGAGTGGTTTGCCATTTCCTTCTCCAGCTCATTTTGCACATGAGAAAACTAAGGCAAATAGGGTAGAGGGTCATAAAACTAGTAAGAGTCTGAAGCCATATTTGCATTCAGATCTTCCTGACTCCAGGCCCAGAACTCTATCTACTTAGCTAGCTAGCTTCCCCCACAAAAGAGGATATAACCTTTATTTGTTGATGTAATGGTCATTCACTTAGAAAATTATATGGAATGAACAAAGATACAAATTAAGACAATATCTTCAGAAAAGTTGAAAAGTCGAAAATAAACCACAAAAATCAATGACATTTCTACAGAATAACAAAATCTAAGTGGTAGTAATAGAAAGGAAAATACCATCATAAGAATTACAAAATATGTAAAATATTTGAGTGTCAGCCTAACAAAGGACATAAAATACTTGCTTAGATTGTCAATCAAGTACAAACCCCAAAATCTGAAAAAGTAATTTTATAAAGAATAGCATTAGGTCACTTGGCAGAGAAAAGAGCTGGAAAAAGTTGAGTCCCTCTCTTGAGTCTCTGTGAAGTTTACATTACATAGAATTCAGACAAGAGTGACAGTATACATTCTATACATAGGCAGTTTCCAGAAAAGGTCTATTCCCAAGTAGGTCTTTGATAACATTTGAAATAATTTGGAAAAACAAAAACTTTGTGTAAACCCAATACAAGACCTGGGTGGGATCTAAGCATTCCTGGCACCCATCCAGATCTCTGAGCCTCCCCTCTACAGTAAGCTTTTGGTTAGACAATTTTCTAGTCACATAAAACCAAGTTCATACAATCTCAATAAATAACAAATAATGCAATATTTCCCCTCTCCAATATTCAGTTACAAATTGATACTTAAAGAAATAAGGAACATCTTAAATAGCTAGAAGAATATTTCATTTACATGGCTGGGTAGTACCAATATAACAAAAACTACAATACTACTAAATTTATTTTTTAGTTTTAATGCTATACCAATAAAAGTAAGAAAGAAATCTTTTATAGAATGTGATAACATGTGACAAAATTCCTTTGGAAAAACAAAAAATCCAGATTTTCAAGGGAAATGAAGGAAAGATGGTAGGGATGGAGAAGGAATAGCACTTGGTAGGCATCAGACTATATTATACAACAACAGTCATGAAGATCATTTGGCATTCAGTTAAACATAGAGAGGTAGAACAATGGAACTTACCAAATAAGGACAAAAAAGCTCAGCTGATTCTCACATCAGTCCTGAGAGGTAGATACTATTTCTATCCTCATATTATAGTTGAGGAAACTGAGGTTAAGTGACTTGTACAAAATCACACCGTGTCTGAGACTAGATTTGAAGTCACATCTTCCTGACACCAAGCCCAGCCTGTACTTAATCCACTCTGCCAATTCACTGCCCTCTGAGTAAAGAAAGTAAAAACCCAGTATTCAATAAACTACAAAACATAAATTACTTAGAAAAAATCCCTCCTGTTCAATAAGAAACATCTGAGAAAACTGGAAAGACATCTCACAAAAACTAGGCTTAGATCATCACCTTATGCCATTTTTCACAATTAATTCCAAATGAATGTGATCTTAATATTAGAGACCATAATAAAAAGTGGAAAAGAAGCAGATTATATGCCCTCATAGCCATGAGTAAGAAATATATTCTTGTTTAAATTAATTAATTAATTTTTTGTTGTTAACATTCACTTCCACAAGAATTCCAAATTTTCTCCTCATCTCTCCCATCCCCTCATCCCAAGACATTGTGCATTCCAATTACCCCATCCCCTAATCTGCCCTCCCTTCTCTCAACCCTTTCCCCAAGGTAGATTTCTATACCTTCTTGCCTGTATATCTTATTTCCCAGTTGCATGTAAAAACTTTTTAGCATTTGTTTTTAAAACTTTGAGTTCCAACTTCTCTCTCTTCCTCCCTCTGCACTCATCCCCACTGAGAAGACAAGCAATTCCATACAGGTTATACTTTTGGATTCTTATGCCATTTGGGTTAGTCTATCTTTTAAGGCGTTATTTTCTTCAGCATTTTTTGGGTCCCCTTTGGCAAGCAGTTGACTCATTTTTCATGATTTTCTTGCATCACTCTCATTTCTCTTCCCAATTTTTTCTCTACTTTTCTTATTTGATTTTCAAAATCCTTTTTGAGCTCTTCGATGGCCTGAGACCAATTCACATTTTTCTTGGAGGCTTTTGATGCAGGAGCTTTGACTTTGTTTTCTTCTGTGTGTATATTTTGATCTTCTTTGTCACCAAATTAGGATTCTGTAGTTAGATTCTTTTTTTTGGTTTTTGCTCATTTCCCCAGCCATTTCCTTGACTTTTGAGCTCTTTGTCAAAGTAGTTCTCTGCTTCCAGTGGGAGTGGGGAGGAGTACACTGTCAGCCTCTTAATCCCCCCACAATTTGTGGGCCAAGAGCTCCAGAAACAGCAGCTGTCTCTGCTTCCCCTACTACTGTTGCTGCTGTTGCCACAGGCTCCTTCATCTACTCCACCACCCTGGAGCTAGGGCCTGACCATTCTACTCTCTCACATAGTTCCCACAGGTTTTTTCCCCTGATTTTCCAATTTATCCTTGGAGTTTTGGGGTTATAAAGTCTGAAAACCACCACAGGTGCCAGAGATTCAGGACCCTCCTCCCAGGCTTGCTCAGTTCCTGTCTGGGGGACATGGAGGGCATGCTGGATTGCCCTCTGCTCATAGCTTAATTCAATAGATACTTGTTATCAATCTTCCTGGCTGTCTTGGGCTGGAGGTTTGCATTGCACCATCATGCTATAGGTTCTACAGCTCCAGAATTTATTTAGAGACATTTTTATAGGTATTTTGGTTGGGACTGGGGGAAGAGTTCCAGCAAGTCTTTGGTTCTACACTGCCATCTTGGCTCTGCCCCCTGAGATATATTCTTAACCAAATAAAATATATAGGTAATACAAAAGATAACATGGATAATTTTGATGGCAGGAAATAAAAAACACTTCTCTGCAAACAATATTTATACACTTAAAATAAGAAAGGAAGCAATCAAATGAGAAAATAGAAATTTCATTAAAAATTTCTCTATTAAAGTTTGGTATTCAAAAATAAAACACTTAGCACAGTGGCTAGCACACAGTAAGTACTTAATAAGTGCTTCTTTCTCTCCAAGATAAATAAGTAACTAAAAGATATATGTGTGTGAATTTGTATATGAGTATATTTTGAAGTATATATATGCATACATATTAATCAAAAACTACTCACCAATAGATAAATGGCCAAAGGTTATGAACAAAAAGTGCAATAGCTATATGAAAGGCCTTTCTAAACTACCAATAATAAGAGAAATGTAAATCATAACAACACTGACCTTTCACTTCACACATGTAAACTATCAAAGAGGACAAAAAAATGCAAATAGTTGATGTTGGAAGGGTTGTGGGAAGACAAGAATACTAGTGTATTTTGGGTGGAACTGTAACTTAGTATAATCATA